>OY776291.1:28274465-28551965 GCA_963675345.1 Trididemnum clinides
ATCTTAGGGTTATTCAAGTTATTGAGAATCTCATGTGTGCTAAAAATCTTGGTTTTAAGCTAAGGATTAAGCTGCTACATGTGCTAGGTTTATTTCCCTTTTAAAATTGGTAGTGTTTTTTTTGCTGTTGATAGTATTTCACCCTTGAAATCTATTTCACCATGAAATGATAGTGTGTCTTCACATAAAGCACATTTGTTGCAATGTGCAAAGTGATGCTATGATGTAATAGATAGTGCAGCTGCCTTCTAAAGAAAAGGTTACAATTTTCGAGTCTTTGCAGGGAGAGTACTGCAACAGATGCAGTTTACACTGGGGCAGGGGGGAGAGGGCTCCTGGTATGTGAATGTAAGAAGGAGTGTACATTGAGTGTTAGATTTTTGTGAAGTCACATTTTTATTGCATCGGAGATTGATCACTTACAAATGAGTAAAAGTCATGTTTTTAATACATCATCAAAATTGACCAATCATAAACATTCATTCATTCATTCACGCGTATGAGCTCATGCTCGGTTTGCATGTCTTTCGTCAGACTGGGCCACCACGACGGGTAGACTGCTTGGCTCCACCATCTGTCTGCCACATAAAGATGTAGGCATCCCGTTAAGTGCCTTGCCCAAGGACACAACAAGCAAGCTTGCCGGCTTGTTCTCCACACTATCCCTTATGTGCTGAGCGCCAAGCAGGGAAGCTGTGAATACCATTTTTTAAAGTCTTTTGGTATGACCCGACAAGGGAAATGAAACCCAGGTCTACCGACGGCAAAGCGGGCGCTCTCACCACTACACCATCGCGCTGGTTTAACATAACATTCAACAGCCCAAGATTCCATGGGTGAAATGGTACTGACTGCAAAATATCACTTCTTTTAAATTGACTTAAATTTTGAAAAAGATTGTGACAGTGAATGCAGTGTTTAACTATTTAATAATAAATTGTTGCAACAGCAAATAATAATATCTTCTTTGTGCTTATAAAGTGCACGTACCAGCCTACCATTGTTTTGAAAGCATGTGTATTGACTTAAAAGATGTAAAGTTGCTGTGTGCCCGCATAAATGCCAATTTGCCAAAAAACTCACCTAAATATGATTACGTATACAATATAAGCTACAGCATAGTTGGAATTAGCCTTACAATCGCAATATACTAAAATGCAGAAATATGCAGAAAGTGTTCTGAAGAATTGGGTATGACTATAACATCAAAATTTGATGGGATTGCAAATCAATGTTAGGGTTGCACATACGATTAGGATTAGTTTTTAGAATTTCTACATGTTGTTAGTAGTATTTTGCAGAATTGCCTGGCTACAGTTGGTTTAGCTAATTTAGTTAATCCTTCTTGTACTCTTGGAAAAGGCTCATTACAACAGTTTTGTTTGCTTGGTTGCACAGTGTTAACCAGTTTTTGGTCCTGCTATGTTTTTACTAGGTTGCAGGTCTAAACACAAGTTGTTAAAGGAACAAGGTAAAAGACTGTAAATGGCTTTGCATGTACAAGAAAGCAATTGCATGTATGCAGACATCACCCACATTCAAGCATTAATTTCCAGACTGTCTGTGTGGTAAAGCTCGATTGGAAAAAATTTCTTATTTCTATTTACTTAATATTCTTGAGTAATTTTAGTCAGCTTCTTTTTAACACTTTAACCTATTCACTACTTTAGTAACCATTTATGTGCAGGACAGTGCATATATATTTGGTGCCATCAGCCCTAAAAGATTTGCAATCTAAACAGTTGATTTCAGTTTTTTAAGAGGCCAATAAAGTATGATTGTGCATGCATAATGTCTGTGACTGTTTAGTCACCCTATCTAAAGTGTGTAACTTGTAACGGCCACAAACAGAAGGCCAATTGCAGGCAGTTTTAGCAAAAAGTGTAAAAATTTTTTAATTACCATTTTTTTTTCTTTTCAGCCCAAGCGAAAGGATTTTAATAACTTAGTTAAGCTTGTTAATTTAGTTCTGGATCAGTGGGTTGGGATTTGTAGTTTAAATAAATATTAACTGCCATTTTTTAGTCTAGCCAAGCTTTGTTAATAGGCCTCCACAAATAATCGACAACAATGAGTTCACGAAAAAGTATGTACCACATTTTGATAATTTTGAGTCTTGACTTTATAGTATGTTTTTATCACCAGTGCATAGCCTTGGTGTTTATTAGAGTGTCCTAAGCATTTTTTTTTCTTTATTCAGTTGTAACATGGTTATTTAATTTGTACCATACTGATAATTCCATTTAGGTTCATTTTTTCTGCAAATCCATGTTAGGCTATTTGTGTCAATTGCTGTTTGTGGTGGGAGCATGCGTTATAAACTAAACATCAAACTTGCCTGTAAAATGCCAAACATGACTGTTGTTAGGTTTCACACTTGCACTTTGCAATGAAACTATGGTTTTTGTTAACTTTACTGACATTTTTTAATGATTACTGACTCAAAAAAGCTGTAGAAAGTCATTTTGCAGCCTCCTAAACTCTCTGCATGTATTGTGTTTTATAAATTAGATAGGCCCTATGTTCTTATTAATTTTATCTGCATGGCACAAATGCAAGTATCAGTATTTTTCTCAATCATATTTGTGTTGTTCTCACCAGAAAGTATGCAGCATTACTTAGTTACAACACTGCTTTGACTAGTCCTCAAATCCCTTAATTAAACAAATAAAAAACTTGAAAGTAGGTTTTGTGGTTGACTGCTGTATATTGACACTATTTTTATCGCCTTGAAGTACATATTCTAAAGGTAATTTTTATTGTTGTGAGTCATCTTTTAATAATTATTCTTTTTTTTATAAGTAATGGCTATTCAAGCAAGAAAAAAGAAATCTAAATTAAAGAAACCATCCAAACTAAAGAAAAAGATTCAACAAAGCACAAGGTAGTTTTTCATCTCAATACTGTTTTCAGATTGTTTAATATCCCTTTAAATCATTCAGGTTTACGCAGCTTGAATTATTTTTAAATAAGAAAACCAGTTTTTCAAGTTTCATTGAGAAGGTAAAAGACATTGAGTTAGTATGCTACATGAGTTTAGTGCCATAGCATCAATTGAAAACAACAAAACAAGAATAAACAGTATATAATAAATATACCAAATCATTCTGAAAAGCAAGCCAAGACCATTTACTTTAGCATTCACATCCAATACGTTTATGTTTAAAGGACGATAAGCAATAGCCTAATTGATAATGCATAAAAATATTAAGCTTAACGATGATAATGAGAGGACTCATTAAAGGCTTAGAACAAACGAAATTTGATTATATCTCACTCTATGTGTAGATATGACTAAATTGTTCTTTTATGAAAAAATTTGTCAATCGACTTTGCTTCAATTGAACCTATATTATTATCTTGAAAAATCGTTACAATGCATAGCTGAAAAAAGTGCATTTAAAAGTCTTCTGCCTCTTCTGACCACATAAAGGTGATTGATTGCTATTTAGTGCCTTTTCCAAAGCCACAACAAGCATACTTACCAGCTTTTTTTCCAAGGTATTCTTTTTGTGCTGAGCACCACCAAGAAGGGAAGCTGTGAATGCCATTTTTAAGAAATCTTTAGTATGACTTGGTCAAAATTATAACCAGCAACATGCTGCATTTGATTTTGACCTTGTAGCCACTATTCATGAAGCCAGTTGATATCAGTGTTCTGCCTTGTATGAGCGTTTTTCGAAAATATTAATGTGCAATAACTTTAATGTTATGCATTGATTTCAAAATAAGTTCAGTAACCTATTAAAAAAACATACAAGTTTAAAAGTAATTTTGTTTTTAATGTTGTTGTATTCTACAAATTTATTAGCAACACCAGTCTTACAACAAACTCAAGAAATTCTTCTGATGAGGAAGATGACATTAAAGAGGGGGAAGAGGAAGAGTTGCGTGGGTCTGATGATGATGAACAAGAAGATCCAGCAGATTACTGCAAAGGTACAATTTTTAGAATTGATCTTTTAGCTTTATGGCCAGGATGTGACAGTAGGTAACTTTTTGAAGTAGGAAAATAGTGGCTACGTTGCTAGTTTGCTAGCAGTAGTTTACTTGAGCTTCTAATATGGCCTCTGGAAGTGATATTGTACTTGGGCAAGAAGCAATCACCTTGCTTTTAGTGCATAAATACACTCAAAGCATGCATTTAAAATTACAATTGTACGTGCGTAGTCAGTAAAGATTTTTTCCTTTTTGCCACTTTATTTTTAGCATGGCAGCTAACCCACCCACGCGTTTTTAACGATCTGGAATGAGTAAATCTGGAGGTCCAAAAGCTACTGGCTTTAAGTCACTGAAGCTTGTAAGGTATAAATGCAGGCATTCAGCGTCTTAGAAGCTTCAGTGACTTAAAGAGAGTTTTTAAGTCCCTGAAGCTTGTAAGGTGCTGAATGCTTGCATGCAGAAATCACTAAGAAGTCTTGGACTGAAGTAGTGGCATTGAATTCGGAGTCTGCATTCCCCTTGGAGGTCTGTGAGAAGGGTTCAGGGGCCATAAATGTTTTGGTGAATTGTTATAAAACTAAAACGGTTGAATCACTTGATAATATGTTAAAGTTTTGATCAAACTTTTTCGTTTATAACTATGGCTGTTGTTGCCAAACTGTGGGTTGCAATCCCAAATGAGATTGTCTGTGGTTTTAAAAACTATTTCAAAAAATTCATTTGTCAAACAAGATTTGTAAATTCGGACGTCAAATATGTTTATCTCCAGAAGGAAAGGTGCTCACAGTCATCTGTCAGTGAAAATTTGTAGGTCCCAACTTTATATATATTGAGAGGGTCATGAATACTTGGATACTTAATCTTTTCTTTAAATTGAAGTCACTTAAAATATGGTTTTAAGCGATTATTTTAGACCATTAAACTATGAGGTAAGTGCTGTATTGATGGCATTAGTAGCAGATTAGTTGCCATAACATCAAAGTATTGTTGATATCTGTAGTAGCCTAAGTATGAAATTTTTATTCTATGTTAGTAAAACAAGTTAGACAAGTAGCTGTGGCATAAGAATTAGTGATATGTTTATAGAGTTAAAACAAAATTTAGCTAGAGGTCCACAGGATTGACAATTTTTTGAAAGGAGACCGTGACTACAAAAAGATTCAAAATTACTGCATTAGAGATATGCAAGATAATAGCAAACTTGCGTAATGGTGTGCCAAACTTAAGGGAATAACATTGGTATAAAGGCCATTCAAATGATGGCTTGATTACATTTAAGTAACACTAAAAAAAATTAAACAACAATATTACAAGCATCATTTCAAACAAGAAGTTTAAGCTGTTTCTTGACATTTGGCAGTATCAGAGACGTAGTTGATATCAATATATTGTAAATAGGTAGAATATTCTAAATAACTGCGGTGGCAGCAGAAAGTTGTTTCTTCACGGAACTCACTTTATCAAGAGAAAGTTCGAGCTGCAAATATGCTGCTGAACTTTTCAGATTAACACCGTAGTCTAGCTTTTGAAATATTGTAAAATATTTTTGTAAAAATATTTTTTATTAATATTTTTTTAAAAATATTTTTGTAAAATATAAAATATTTTAAAATAACAAATATTGCAAACAATCAGAATGGTACACTTTTGGAATTTATTAGCCAAGTAACTGGTAAAAAGATATAATTTTTGAACACAGTGTCATATGGTCAAATCATTTGACATTAATAAAATTAGAAAATTAGCTGGTATAGTCGCTGACGCTATTGATTTTTGAATTAACAAGGCAATAGTATAGATCAGAGCAGAATTTGGTTTGCACCCTTTTTTTACATCACAAAATTTTTATCGCTCAAACTGTCTAAAGTTACGTAAGAATAGCCGTAAAAACTTATTACGTAAATGTTTCTTAACGTTCTTTGTTGTGAGTGGTTTCTGAAAAAGGTGTTCACCTTAATTTTACCATTAAAAACTCAGGTTTTTGCAAAATTATTGGTGAAGTTTCATGAGAGGCTTTTCTACAAATATTCTTTTTGAAACAAGATTTCATTTTGGATTTTGCTCATAAGTCGCATACGAATGAGGCAACACCCTGAATGTTACTCCTGAACCTATAACTGGGTTAGTGTAAAATATATTCAGCTACGATTTCACAAAAAAGACACTTCCCAGAAATCTCTTATTGCACCTCCAATTGAGAGCAACGGCACAAATACTAGTATCAATGTTGACATGTCGTATCACTTATATCCTAAAGATTTGTTTTGATGAGATTATTTTACTTTCTCTAAAAAAGTTGATTTTACATATTTACCAGTAAAACATATAAGAAACAAAAAAACATTGCAAAAGGGCTGGTGACTGCCTTCACTGGGGATGTCAATGGTTTGACATTGAGTTAAAAATAGATGTAAGCCTATAAATAATATGTTATTGTCAAATGTTGCTAACGTTATTATATTCTAAAAGGTTGACGTTCCACTAGAGGGATGTGCAACTTTGTGGAAGCACTGCAATTTGACTTAAAGAGCTTTTTTGGTAAAGTGAAGTTTAGGCCGTTATAAAGATTATGATATAATGTTGCAGCTGGTGTTTTCATTATTTCTTCAGACTGATTGTACAACTGACTGCAAATTTCAGGTGGCTACCATCCAGTGAAAATCGGTGATTTGTTTAATAATCGCTACCATGTAGTTCGAAAACTTGGATGGGGGCATTTTTCTACTGTGTGGCTCTGTTGGGACATGAAGTGAGTTATAAGTACTTGGTATGTCTTGGTAATGTTTGAATAATGTTTTATGACTGCAACTAAAAGTTCGTAACTAATGGTGCTGCTGTGAAAAAGTTTTTGAATCATGCTTTTGCTTTTAGAGTAAAGCGGTTTGTTGCCATGAAAGTGGTGAAAAGTGCTCCACATTACACTGAAACTGCATTGGATGAAATAAAACTACTTTGTGAGGTATGTTTCAAAAGTTATTCGTCTTAGTTTCGTTGACCTTAGCATAATGAGCTTCCAGATGGTGACCACTTTTAGTTCGTCCTGAATATACATTGCTTAGATTTAATAACACCTTGCTAACACTTTCACTTGACTGCATTGCATGAATGATCGACTTCGTTGTGTAGACACTTAATACCTTGTTGTTTTGACTTAATGAATATCTGTTATTATCGTTTAGATTAGCTCTTTACTGTAAGTGGTAGAAAATGATGAATTGTATGATTGAACTTTGGTTGAGTCGTACATTTTACTGGTACAACAAGTTGGTAATATGCTATATTCATCGATAGATAATTACAATAAAGCTAATTATGGTCTGCTTGCAGGTTCGAGACGCTGATAAAAGTGATAATTACCGAGAAAAATGTGTTCAGCTACTTGACGATTTTAAAACGCACGGTATTAATGGATCCCGTATCCTTTATTGTGTTACATTGATTTACTTAGTCGTACGTTTGTTTTCTTTTCTTTTGTTGTCACCCAATTGGTGTCTGTTACTCATTTATTTGTCTGGCAGGCAGTAAACATGTTGTTTCTTCATACTAACTAAAGCTATTCTTAAGATCCTATATTGTTTAAAAAGCACAATCTAAAAATCTTCCAGTATTTATGGATTGCATCAAAAAATATGGAGACTTTGAAATGAATTTAACATTTTGTTTTAATAGAAATGTTGGCAGCTGTAAAATACATTTAGTTTCCTTTTTCCATTCAATTTTGGTATGCTCCTGCAGTCTGCACGTTTTGTATTGCATATTACCAAATTTCCTTAACTAATGTTAAATAGACGTATGTATGGTGTTTGAAGTATTAGGTCATCATTTATTAAAATGGATTATCAAATCGAATTACCAGGGAATGCCTCTAGCTTGTGTCAAAACAATAACTAGACAGGTAATTAAATTTACTGTTTGTTGTTGTTTGTGGTTGCCCCTCCTCTTCCTCGGGATGGAGGTACGGCATGAACGGCAATTCAGGTTCATGCCTTCAACCTAATTGAAATTAGGCCAGGGGAAAGATGGCAGCCCATTTCGAACCAGTCTTGAGTGACTGGTAGCCCCACCACCAACAAGGCGGACTGCCACTGGTGGGTACTCAAGAGTCGTCTTTCACGACATACTGGGTTTCAACTTCACAATTGTAATCCGGTGAAGTACGGGTGGACCACCTGTCTGCCACATAAAGGTGGAGGCGTCCCGTTAAGTGCCTTGCCCAAGGACACAACAAGCAAGCTTGCCGGCTTGTTCTCCACACGGCTTGTTGGCCAAGCAGGGAAGCTGTGAATACTATTTCCCCAGGTTTACCGACTGCGATGCGGACGCTCTCACCACTACACCATCGCGCCGGTAGATTTAAGTTTACTCGTGATCTTGCTTTTGTTTTTGTTGTTTTTCAAGTTTGATTTTTGAAACTTCTTTTATGGAAATCGCTTCTCAACGGTAGGGAAAATAATGTTTTAGACCAATGGTTTTCAACCTTTTCGTTGCCATAGACCCTTTTGAAGACTTTGTTGATGCTATGTACCTCCAAGTTAATATCCGACAAATAGTTGTTATAACATATTTGAAAAAAGGTCTAACCCACAGATATGTTTGGTGTTTATTCACATCTGTAATTCTTGCCATTACCGCGTAGTCCTTATGCAATGTTTTTTACTAAAATTTTTATGGGTTGGTAATCTTTGTTCTTTATACCAGGGTTTCCCAAACTTTTTGCTTCGCGGACCCCTTTTTGCGAATCTGCTTTTTTTGCGGACCCCAATAATATGTGACCTTACTTTTTTCACCCAACTCACAACAAAAATAATTAAAATACGAATATACAAAAAGGATGGAGATGACCTCCAAAAAATAACTCAACATCTTTATTGCTGCCACGATTGTGTCACTCGCGGTCCACTTGCGGGTCACGCGCGTTTCTTTTCATAATTTCGCTGAAGTGAATTTCTGGGACTTTTTGCTAACCGGGACAGACGTTCATTGGTTGACTGACCGGGACGAAACCACGGACCTCCTGTGCAGTCGTCACGGACCCCAGTTTGGGAACCTCTGCTTTATACAGTTGCAGTAGTTTTGCGAATAAGCTGCATCATATGTGAAGAATGCTATTGAGGGAATGTAGTCGGCAATGTGATCGGGTGGATTTGAGCTCCGTTTTGCTGCAATGGTGGTCAAATGGTCTTGGGCTCAAACCTCTCAATGCCTGTATTTTTGTGTCTGGAAAAGACACTTGGCGAGGATTCTTTTTGCTTGGCAGTTGCTACCAAACAGTCAGTTTATTCAAAGTTATACCAAGAATTTCAAGCAGAATGTTAGTAGTTGAAAACTTCCTAGCAGGTCTGGACAATTGCCCTGTGGTTACTGCAATTTTTACTGTGGTACAAATTTGAAAGAGTAAAAATATCGCGCATTTCTGTCTGTGTGTCTGTCTTGTTTTCACTCCTCCGAAACGACTCGGTATACAAAGATCAAACTTGGCACGATTGATTACCATCACGGGGTGAGTATCATAAGGGGTTCGTGACGTCATGATGACGTTGTGATCGAAGATAATTTTTTAATTCGGATTTCTTAACAGAGGAAAGCGTTTTTTTTTCTCAAACGAAAGCCAGCCCCCAAGTTGCAAAAATTTTATCACTTTGGGGTGTAAGATGACGTCGTAGTTGACGCTTGATTGCAAAATTTGTTCTTATTATTTTCTCAATTAGCACTGGCTGTGGAAACGCGATTGAAAGCTTTTTTCTGGAGATAGTAACAAGGTGGTTGTGATAAAAAAATTTTTTTCGACGATTTAAGCTAAATCAAGGAAGATGCACCCGTGCTTCACCGTGTTAGAATAGTAAAGCTGCTCACCCGGCATGTTGTAAGAGGCTGCTCATGGGTACCCACCGATAGCAGTACGCCTTGGTGATGGTGGGGCTACCAGTCGGCAATTTGCATTCACGACTGGTTCAAAATGGACTGCCACTTTTCCCCTAGCCCAATTCAATTAGGTTGATGGCATGAACCTGGATTGTTGTTCGCGCCATACCTCTATCCCAAGGAAGAGAATGGGTAAACCAACCAACCAACCAACAACGATGCAACAGCAGATTCATTTTTTTTTACATTTAAAGCATTCTAAACATGATTTTTTTCTTTTTTCTTGAACACTGAGCTTAGCTCTAGAATGTAATGATGCTGCCTGTTAGGATTAAGGTGAAGACAGGGCAAAAGGCAGCAGCTGTGCCTGAAGTTGTTAAACGTTGTCATTTAACAAGTAAGCAATTGAAATGCTGCCTGATAAAGAACAATCATACATAACTCTATTAACATACCCCTTAGCCTAAAAACCCGTTTCATTAGTAAAGCAACGGCAAGTTAGAATACTTTTGTATACAGTCGTGTCGCTAGCCTGACTGATCTTGACCTCTAAGACATCAGCTTGTTAGTCAAGTGCAGCAAAGTTAAACAAATGGCGATTTTTCATGTCAAGTCTTGCAGGAATCACAAAAATAATCCTAATCCTTTTCACGAAAACCTGATCGATAGATTATACTCTTAAACCATAAGTTAATTTATTGCAATAATATAACTGTAAGTGCTTGCCTGTGGGTTAGCTTTCTCTTTCCCTAGCTGCGATTGTGCCAGGACCAAACAACACACGTGCAGCCATAGGTTTTAGGTCATGTAAATAGGCCAACGATTTTTATAAGTCGTAAGCAGTACGTCTAATACTTAATTGCTTATTCCTAAAGATACTCAACAATCACTTTGGCACCCTCCCATAACTCAATTTTCGCTTCCATGCAAATGGTGAAATGGACAGATAAAAGTTTGTGAAATTATAGACTTTCAATTCCATTGTCAGCAACTCCAGTTTCAAAGCGCGCATATGCTTGAAGCAGGATAAAGAAGACGTTGCTAGGCACTTCAAAACCGTAAAGGGAATAGAATGGCTATGTCCCAATGTGTTTCTTCTCAATTCCCATTAAAAAGCGCTACTTTTGATTTTGAAACGACAACTGGCTATGTGCAAAAAAACATCAACTTTTCGTTGCTGTTCTCACAACTACCCATTGAGTAACGCCAGCGCACCCAAGCGAACCGTATTTTTAACGTCGACATTGCTGATAGGGGCCTTGCTCTTGTAATAACTGTTAGTAGCTTGGGTTAAATTGCTCTTTCCCTGACTGCGCTTATGCCAAGACCAACCAACATACGCGCAACCACTGACTTTAGGTCATACAAATAGGCCTACAATTACCAAACCTCCGCAAATAGTGGGCCTAATTGTTAATAGCTTTTTTTTTTCTGAAAATACATAGCAATCATTTTGGCGTCTTTTCAAAACTATGAATTCAGGTATTTTATGCATTTCATCAAATGAACGCATAAACGTTTGTGAAATCGTTGGTTGTCACAATTGTGAGCAAGTTTAGTTTCAAAGTACGCCTGTACTGCAAACAGTTCTAAAACACGTTTCCAGACACTAGAAACCTTGAGAGAATTAGAGCAGCTTCACGCAACCCTCATAATGTTTTGTTTAATCGACTCCCTTTCAAAAAAAGCCGCTTTTGATTTTGCTACGAGAATTTGCTTTGTCAGAAAACGTTACCCATTGGGTGATACCGGTGCAGCCGGCTGAACCGATATTCTTAACCCCATCGTCACTGATGACATTCCTGCTGGCTATGCTGGTAGAGCCAGCGAGTAACATACTAATGGCTGCTTTGAAATACTTTTCAAATGACAAGAAGGTACTAGTAGGTTGTTGCACATCTTTTTCTAGTGGTTGAAACATAGGCTCTAACTACCTAACATTTGTTTGTGTTCAGATTCTTGAAGGATTAGACTACCTGCATTCAAAATGTAAAATCATTCATACTGACATTAAACCTGAAAATATTCTCTTGTGCGTGGATGAGCCTTATGTACGAAGAATCGCTGCAGACGCCCAACAGTGGCAGAGAAATGGAGGAAAACCACCTTCTGGTTCACTTGGTACGTATGCAGTGCTTCTTCCATCATTTTATTGGTTAATTTTTGTTTTTTTCCCAACTTAAAGTACGATAGGCTAACAACAAGATTTGAAGCATAATGTGTTATCAAAAAATAAACATCAAACCTTTTCCAAAGCATAATGCTTTATCAGGGCGTAGTAGTTGTTAATACATTACTTTACGGTATCTTTTATACCTTATTGCTAGTCACTTTCTGCTGTTTTCAATTGGTTGAGAAGACGGTTATTACTTATTTTTAATTTTGCAGTAAGTACCGCCCCTCAGACAAGACTAACTCAGGTTAGTATAATTTTATTCTTATGAAATTTAATGATTAATAGAGTTCAGTGTTGTATTTGAGTAGATAAGTTTGTAAATTGTCATCATGCATTCACGATCTTACCTTCAACTATTATTAATCACTGTCACCGTCACTCCCACTATTTTTCATTGGTGGGATCATTATTCGTTGTACCTACATAAAAATCAATCATTCGTTGTACCTATATGTGGTTTTAGTTGATTTTGTCGAAACGAATGATGGGCTGGTGATGAAAATTATATATTACTAAATCCTTTCTTTTATTTTGCTGACGAGTTGTAACCACACAAAATGGATCTGAGGCGCCTTTATTCAGTTGACATAAACCTAAAAAAAATCTGTAATTAGTGTGGTTACAACTCACGTGCAGAACGTAGAGAGGTAGGAATTAGTCTTGTTTTAATGCCCAGTAAACATCTTCATCAAAAAGTTACATACATTACGTTGGAAGAATTAAGTTTGGTAGCTGAACTAAGTTTAAAACTGTTTTGTGAAAAAGTGTGTTAATGCTGTAGTGTCTTCTATCTTTGTTTCAAGTGCTGAGTGCTGACTTGTAATAATTGTACTTCATGCAACATATTCTATTCATTTTTAGTCCAAACAGAAATTATCAAAGAGTCAAAAAAAGAAATTACGGTTGAAAGCAAAGAAACAAGAAAAATTATTACAAATGCAGATCGAACAAATTGAAGAAACGGAACGAGAAGGGAAACCTCTGTTGGATGTTAGTTTGTAGCGAACGATGTTGCTTTTAAGTTATTCATATTGTTATGGGTAAAACTTTTCTGATTTATATACCTACCACCGTCATGCTAGAACACCAACATTTGATTGGGAAGTAACTGAGTCATTCGTTCATATATTTTATCCCCCGATCTCCGTAATTGTCTGTAATACAGAAGCGTTTTTGTGTTGAGACACATTTCGCATACTCATTGCTGCTGACATAGCACATTTCTCTCGCAAGAAATGCAATCAAATGGGGGTCATTTGAGTAAAGTGTGTTTGTGGGAGACACAACAACGTAGCCACAGAGAGGTTTAAACACATGATCATTGTGGACACACGCGCAGCTCTGATCTACGTAGCCACTTTGACGATTTCGACTGGCAAACGCCGATGGCTCAGTCTAGGGGATTTCAAATCCTTTATTGTTTTTTTGAACCCAAGATTGCTAGTACGTTTAATTGTTTATCGTATGGAAAAACTTTTTTCACCTACGTGTATTTTCACAGAAGTTTACTGGAGATGATCCTGAAGTATCAACTGTGTCAAGACCATTAATAAACGGCGTTGATACGGCAGTGAATGAACCTACTACTGATAAAGTGCCGCCTGTTACAAGTGAAGTTCTCGAACCTGCGAGCGGTGATGTTCATGGCGAACGTAAGCCTATGGACGAAGTAGTACAAAATGACTTACTACCAAACGGTCAAATTGTCAATGAAACATTTGTTAAAATTGATGGTGAAACTCCTAAAGTTGCTGGTGAAACTTCTATTACTAAAGAAGTTAGCGAACCTATTGAAATTGATAAGCAGCTTGATGATGAAATGTCCGGTCACAGTGGAGGTGATCATGAAATCGAAATTGCGACAACTCAACAAGGTAATCGAATGTGAATGTAAAAGATTCTTGTATTTCATGTGCAGTTAAAATAGTCCCAACTTCAGAACACATAATTATAAGTATTGATTGTTTCCATTAGTGCGAGTGGTGTATTTATCAAGAAGATGTTTCATTGTCAGCCATAATCCAGTTATTTTTAAATGATACAGGGTTGCGTATCCACTGCAATTTTTTTCCCGGCTGCTCACCTACTTTTGTATTACACTTTAGTTAGCAAGCGCTTCTCTCACTCAGACGGTTTTCTTGAGGCCATAAGGAGGTTTTAAACCACAAACTGTGTTGGTTTTTTGGACAATGGGTTATCACCCCATTTGGAGTTGTGAAATGTAATATTGAGGCTATGAGTCGATTGGTTTTATGTAATATTTGTCATGAATCGCCGTATAACAACCATGCCTTACAAGGAAATAAAGTACCAGTTTCATGACATCTCAAATAATGCCTTTATGAGTTGTCAGGGTTGTGAGTAATCTCTTTTCTGTAATATCTAAAGTCGATGATGATGAGTCTGAGTAATGAACATTTCCTGTGATTTTGAATGATACTTTTAAAGAAGTTGACTTGAGTTTAAGTCAAGGGGTCGCATAAAACTTCTTTCATGGAGGACTCAAACCAATCATTTCAGTGAAAGGTTCTCTTTTTTCATTGTGCAATGGCAATTATTATAAGTACTGTTATTGCAGCCGAATAGGTTTCACGTGATAGAACTAAAAAGAAGTTTATGATCATGGTTTGGTTGTATGGAAATCAATTCGTTTTTTAGGTAATCATTTTCTCGTCATTGTATGAGACGTGTTGTCAGCATTCGCTAAGTCGTGTGATTGCATGACTTGTTTTATTGCTGCTCCTTAACATTGTTTGCTGTTTCAATATTTGTTAAACAAACGAACATGGCAGTGCAATTGCTCTGAGTTTTCAAGCACGTAGTTGGGAATGAACAGAGCGCGTAAGCCTCGCATAATTGGTTGTTAGTAACAACATCTGGTTTAAAACTCGCTTGCAAACCAAAGTTGCAAAAGCAGGTGATTGGTAATATTCGAACATTGCATAAGTCAACTTATGACTATCTCTATCAATTAGGGGAAATGATTAATTTGTTTAACTGTGGTTATTGTAATACGGTAAATTTTACTTTCAGTCAACAATGACATCACTCCTCTTACAGAAGAAGTAGCAAAGTAAGTAATGGAATGTTAGAAAATAATATTTCAAATCAGTTTATTTCAACACTTTTTTCCTGCACATAGTTAATATTCTTCTTTCAAGCTAAACTTGTTTGTACAAGAGATCATTTTTCTGTTTACATTCTGAGAAAACTTTCTTTGGTGATTGATTTTATGAAAGCAACTCATCGATATGTAACATAATCGCCTCCCTGCAGGCTGAAAGTGGACACGGATCAGTCGGTCGCTGATGGAATAGTACGCAATGGTCTGCCACACAACGTCGAATCAAGGTTGGTAGGATGTAATCACACACAATTCAAAATGCTATCGTTGCGCTGTGGACATTTCTCACTAACTGGATCCACTTTATGTGCTCAATTCGTAGCTCATATTTAATGATTAAATTACGTTTGCGTTATGTGATGTAGCTCCAAGTGTCGCAGTATTTCGTTAACAATTTGTCGTTGGAAACAATTGGTTTTGGATGTTTTGGAATGTTATGAACTAAACATGAGGGTTTAATGATCAGTAGATTTTCAAGGTACGATTATATATTCCACATCATATTGCAAAAGTTATGAATTTGTTCAAAGTTCAAATGATGAAGTCGGTAGCAAGCGGTTTATGGAGTTAGATTGAAAGATATTGTGGAGTCAGACAGTTGTTTGAAAAGAAAAAATTTGAAGTTGATGTATGTTGGCAGCTTCATTGTAATGTAGCAGGTGCATGCATGAGCTTTAATTTCGAAAGCGCATGACAGAAATTGTAAGTTGAGGTAGATAGCGACGAATGGGGGATAAAAAGTTGATGCAATGAAATGTACTGCTTTGTTTAATTTGTACCAGTAAAGTTTGTTAAGAAGTAATAAAAAGAGAGTAGAATATATTTTCCAGCTTTGAGGACAAGAATGTTGTAGAGTAAATTGTTATGTTAGTGACAAGAAATAGGAATGAAAAGTGAAGAAATAAGGATAGTTAGGTTAGACGTAAAGTACAAATAGCTTTGACTGAATTTAAAAGCTTAGAGCAAGACTGCATCTTTTATTTAACAATTAACTAATTCAAAGTTCAGTTGTTTACAGAAGTATTATTATTCCTGAGTTTATCGAATTGAGGTTATACGTTGCTGATGTGTTGTGCATCAACCAATAATTATCTGCTTTTTATCTGAAAACTGATTGGCCAGTAAGTTTTTATAATTCAAATTTTCCTTGCACTACCAATGATGCCCATTAGGCTGCACCTTCATGTTTCGAAGCTTGCTACTATTTAACGATGCCACGGCAGTTCTTGCATTTGAGGTGGCTGTTATGCTGGATCATTGAGCACTTTGAGAACCACTGGGTCGTTTCGTCATATTCATCCAGCAAGCTAGCTGTCCCAGGTGGTGGGTGAAGGAGTGAGATTTTCCGTTCACTCATTCGCCCTGCAAAAGAATGTAGGTGAATAATTTTAAGCTGTGGTTTTTTTGGTTCAGTTCTTCTACAATAGAGAGTTCTCGGTCTGGTCGAAGTGATGAAACTCCTGATGAAAATAATCGACTTGCGCGGGCTACTTCATCAGATAGGTACATTATCTAAATTTATTGCGTTAAAAATTTGACATACACTGTACGCAAGAGGGTTTATCCAGTTATATATGTTAAAGGTAATTAGTATTTTGGAAAGGAACCGTAAGCGACGCTATTCTGATTAAATGCTACCACATCTTTCTGACGGGAACCCAGTATTTATTTATACTTGGGTAGTAGTGCGAGCTGTCACGCAATCAAAACGAGCTCAGCTAAGGAAATTGTATTAGAGGTTCAAGTTGACCCTAAAAAGTTGGGGTTCATAATCAATTTTGTGCTCGAAAACCCTTAGTTTTCATAAAATTTTCTCCTCCGTTTCCTTAATGACAAAAAATAACGGAGATTGCAATTACTGCTGCGAAACCCAATATAATTCCAAAGAATATAGTAATTTTGTGATTAGTACATATGTAGTACTCGTGAGTAAATGTAGTCCTTACGTCATAGTAGAATAAAAAGGCCTCAAGCTATTGCTTATAAAGATTATTCAAGAAGTTTGTAATCGTTATTTATAAATGCTACATAAACACTACTACTGTTTGTGCGAAGTCTATTCAGCATTTAATTTACTACCATATCTCATACTTTGTGCTTTGATGCTTAATACTTCTGGTTGAGAACTTCTGCGGAATGGTTTTAAAGCTTGTCTTCTCCCTCCCTCGTCAGGTAACTGCTATTATCCTGAACCCTGGTTGAATGCATAAAATCACTGCTTTTCACGTTGTTTTACTCGAAATATCAAATTTCAATACATTTGATGGCCATCTCTCTTCAAAACAGTTTTAAACTTTGTTTGTTTTTGTATTCAGCCAAACATCTGGCAGTAAGAGCAGCGATTGGAAGAGTTCGTTGTCAGCGAACGACCTGCTTGTTAATCTGCTCGACGCAAGCAATGCTGACAAGGTGAAAGTAAAGATCGCCGACCTTGGCAATGCTTGCTGGACTGTGAGTACAATTGTTTGCTGTCAATCAATTGCTCATTGAATTGAAGGATTGTTTTCTTTCAGCACAAACACTTCACTGAAGACATACAAACTCGACAATACCGCAGCATCGAAGTATTACTAGGATGTGGATATGGAACGCCGGCAGATATATGGAGTACAGCTTGTATGGTGAGCGGCTTGAACTTCTATTATGCATCCGATGTGATTTTGAACCTTTAGTGTAGAATGTGTAGATGTCTTTTATTATGACAGCACAGGAACACTTGCGTTTTTTTGCCTTTTGTTTTAGTTTGACGCTTGATATGTACGCCAGTATGCTTGTTCTTGAGTGCTACTGGAAACTATAAGTCGAAACTTTAAGATAATGCAAATGTGAAAGTTCAAAGAATAAATCGCAAGTTTTGTAATATCGTTTTTACAAAAGATTAACTAGAAGCACTTGCATGAAGGTTAAGAGAACCACTTTGCTAGACTGCCTTTCTTATCGCGGTTGCCTATTCAATCATAAGTCAATTTTACGTTCTTTTTTTCGCGCGCTTTTGCGTACTGATTTGGTTTATGCCTATCACTGCACACTCGCTTTGAACCGAACTTTTTGTTCGAGAAACGCAGCACTTAACCCTTTCACTACCAAAAGCTTTTTTTTTTTGAGAAATTGGGTTTATTTCATCTTAGTCCCTTGCAAAACAGACAGACAAATAAAAAAAAGTTGATTTTATTTCTTATAACGTCTAAAACGAAATTTATAGTGCCTAGTTATACCGCTGGGATACTAAACCATTAAATTTAAATCAGTTTTTATCCCAATGGTAACTTCAAAAAAATTTTTGGGACGTATTGTCCCAATGGTAGTGAAAGGCTTAAAATTCCAAATGCTTTTCTCAATGAACACCGATGGCACTTTTTATGGAGTTTTAAACGTTTGTAACTCCGGAACAATTACCACTACATCACGGCGGCAGCTTTATTGAGTACTGTAATAAGTATTGATATCAAATAACCGCGGCTTTGCTATGTCTCTATGAGTTCCACCTGATTTTTTTAGGTGTTTGAACTTGCCACAGGTGATTACTTATTCGAGCCACATTCGGGTGAAGATTATTCAAGAGACGAAGGTAAAAATATCCGATCTGGTGTGTAGCACCTGCGATACTGAAATATTTGACTGGTTGATGAATGCAACAAATGAAGTTTTGCCTTAGTTTTCTCGGTGGTCGCACAACGTTGATCTCCGTAGTGCAATTTTATATCTGCAATCACCTGTATGGTTTTTCATCAGGCTTTAATTACAGCAAGCTTTTTAGCTCTGAGTACTGTCCTTGCAATTACAAATAACGTTTTCGCGAGGTATGAAACCTGGACCGTGCTTGACTGAATTAAAGTAGTGAAGCTGCTCACCCATGATGTCGCAAGAGGCCGACTTAACCATACCCACAAATGACAGTCCGCTTTAGCGGTGGGGAAGCTAGTCTGCTTTTGGTATTGCCAAGTTCAAAATTGCGCTTTCACCTAGCTCAGTGGTTCCGAACCGGGGGCCCGCAGAATGATTTTTGGGGGTCCATAAACTTTGCGTGCATAAGATGAAAACAAAATATTTCTAAATGGAATTACGATACGGGCCGTTGTGGTCTAGTTTGCAAAAGACGACAAATCGAGCGCAACTCTGTAAAAACATGATTATTCAAGTTGTTATTTAATCAAGTTCAGCGGGACGCTTGACACTGCATGTTTTTGAGTAGCATATCCATACGAAGAGAAGTTTGTGACACAGCACATCTTATATCAACCTCCAATTCAAGGCGGTTTCTGTGTGCAGTTTTGATGAGAAGCATTGTTCAGATGCCGGACTCACATAAATATGTCGAAACAAAAGGCAAAAGCTAGCGGAGTGCAACCTTCTCAACATTAGGATACGAACCAATCATATAAATCCAGAATTCTTTAACTGTGTTGCCATTTAAAAGGTCTTTGGCAGTGGAATCATTTCACAGATCAAACAACTCATCATGTTGCTCATTAGGTATGCTGTCAACAGAACATCGGAATGGAGATCTTACCAAATCAGCTCTTTGTCACTCACTTCCGGAAAATATTGCTTGAATTCTTCTTCTAGAGCTGTCAGATGAGAGATGTTGTTTTCTTGGAGTAACCCTGGCATCTGTTTGCTCCCCATTTCCAGCATCATTAAAATAGATTCAAACAGAGTAATTCTCATCAAATACGTTTTTGCTCCAAATTCGAAGCTTTCATAGAAATGACTTCACTGCATGTACAAATTTCATAATATTAGTGTGTCTGCCTTGCATGAGCAAGTTAAGTTTGTTTAATTGCTCAAAAATATCAACCAGATACTCCAGACTCAACTGCCATTCATCATGATCAAGCCATCCCACGAATCAGGTTTCCCGTGTTTTTCGCAAAATATTTTGATTTCATTTCGAAATCGAAACACTCTTGCTGTCATGTGTCCCTCCGATAGCTAGCGTACTCTTGTGTGAAAAAAGAAGAACAATATGTTCAGCTTCTGTTTCTTCACATAGTTCCTTGAAAAGTCGCGAGTTTAAAGCGCTACCTTTGATGTGATTGACCAAGCTGACCCACTGCTGAAGCACATTCCATAGAGGTTCTGATAAAGTTTTTGATGCCAAAGCTTAGCGGTGTATCATATAACGAGCACCTTCAACAGCTCCGGCACGATGTTTAACAAGTGCTTGAAAACCTGACCTTGACCGGATGATTGCGGATGCACCGTCTGTACAAACGCCGCAAAGATTTACCCAGGAGAGATTATTATTCTCAAAAAACGTAGACATAGTTGTAAGGATATCTGATGCCTTGAGTTGTACTCTTCAGAGCTCTACAGAAAAGAAATTCTTCTTTCAGCTTTCCAGAATGGACATATCTGACAAAAGCCACAAGCCGAGAACAAGATTCAACATCTGTTCATTCATCCAACTGAATCGAGAAGAGACCAAACAATGCTGAACGAATCTTTTCTACAACTTGTTCCTTGATGTCTGTGCTCATATCTGCTTTTCTTCTTTGGACTGTATTCTTCGACAGTGATATAGCAGCTATTTTCTTTTTGTCCCCCTTTCCAAGTACGATTTCAATCATTTTTTTGCACATGGTTTTATCAGCGTCTCTCAAATAGTGTGAGGTTTTTTTTCTTTGGCGATAGCAATAGATACTGCATAAGAAACCTCGAGAATCTTTGCATTGGTTTCATGTAATCTTTCATCAGAATCAAGCTTCCTAATTTTGAGGAAGCTTTTGTGTCTTTCAAAAAAAATTTTCGGTCTTTTTGCGAGTACTTGGAATCACAAGTTTGCAAATATAGTTTTCGTTTTGAAGGCTTCATACATCAATTAGAGAGAAATTCGTAGCAAATCACTCATTGAAGCTTTTCTTCTCCAGCAATATTTATTCAAGTAAACCCATACTCAATGTATGAATCATTGTACTTTCGCTTTTTCTTGCAGCTCATTATGGAAAAATCTTATTTATCAGCTTCAATTTTGTCTACAATTGAAAATTTTAAACTTGACAAGCTAAAATTTAATGTGTAATGTTATACTAATGTTTAGAACAGTGAATGAGGTGTTTTTGGTAAATGACTTATACACTAACATAGCGGCTATCGTTGGTAAAAAACATAATTTGATATCAAATTACAATTAGATTTTTCTTTAATATTAGTATATTAAATTGTTTTATTGACGAGTTAACAAAAGTTAAAATTTAAATACGCGCGCTTTTTCTAGATGACATTGCATGTCTCGAAAAAGCAAGCAAGGTATTTTAAATTATTTGGTTAAATCCTATTAAGGCGCTGCCTCTAAAATAAAATTTTGCCCTCATTTTAAAAATGAAAAGATACAATGCAGATGTGTTTTACAAAAAACTCAATTCGTTTGTACTCAACTCAGTTAGTTTCCTTGCTCTCTAAAAAATTGCAAAATTAAACTTTGAATTTAAAATCGAATGCCAATATTTAAATACTGAAATAAAAGCTGCTTTGCCTCCATTCCTTATTTTTAGTGTTTATGCTCAAACTTTCATTATCTTCACTGCAAACTTAGCCTACTAAATTTTTCTATGACGTAATAATTAACAATGATCCATTCTTTTTGCTCTTAAATTCAAATTTTTTTGTGTCATTTTAAGGTAGAGACCACTTGTACATAGCATTATTAACTGGTTTTATTAAAGAGGTTCACAACTTACAGGCAAATCATCAAAATGATCCATGACACGCAAAAGGTTGGGAACCACTGACGTAGCTGATCCTGATTAGGTCTAATTTATGAACCCAAGTTAACGTTTTATATCGTGTTTCCAACCCCCAAAGTAGAAGCGGTAAATACGGCAACAATTTATTGTAAGTTATTTTTTACGACCCTGAATGGAACACCCGGCTGATGTTTGATCGCTTTTCTAGCTTAATGATATTTAGATCACATCGCACTCATCATCGAATTACTTGGATTCATTCCGAAAAAATTTGCTGCAAGTGGACAATATTCGAAAGAGTTTTTTAACAAAAGAGGTTAGTTATTGACCCTGGCCTGGGGGTGAGATGGCTTGTCTGTCTGTTTCTCTGATCTTATTCGTACATTTCAGTGCGTTGTCCTATTCAATGTGAGGTACCCCTTTTTTTAATTTAGGGTGGGAGATTATGCTAAATTGGTTTGGTCGGCGCCATCCTTCCTGTAAACACGTTTAAGTTGGATCTGATTTTTTTTGAAGTGGTGAAATGAGTGATTTACAATTGTTTTGATGATATCTGGTCTCGGAAAGTTAGGAATTGCATATTTTGAGAAGGTGGAAAGACCAAAGTTAAAATATATAGAGATAGATCCTCCGATCAGAAAAAGAACTTTTTCCCGGTTGTATCTATTGCAAGGAGGGGGAATTGCCGCGAAGTGGCTTTCCCTAGATTATAGCAAGGTACTTTTCGTGAGGTTTGAGTACACGATCAGTAGAGGAAACGGAGTTTGTGACGTGCAAGACGGTCTTGATTTTTCCAAAAGTTCAGTAGCGTTCTCTGAAAAATTAGTTCTGCAATATAGATTTTTTCCAAGAATATTTTGAAAATAAAAACGAAGTGTTTTCTGTGAAATATCGCCCGGGGTGCACTCTACCCTGCCGTTAAATTATGTCACTGCTGCCTCAGGCGGCAGTTTGAAATACTAGATCACGTTGCCAGCAAATCCCATTTCCTTAAATACCACCTTCCGCTGTTGGTTCTACAAAGCCTTCAATCGCTTGCGTTGCTTTCCGTCTATGTGTTACACTTGTGCGACCAAAGCAACAGTTTTATATGACAACCTAATCGGCGTTTCCAAAAGTTTTTGTGATCGCACATTTAAAACTAAAAGGTTTGTTAAGAAGTACTTGCGTTGTTACGGAATGACTTTGTTTTCACAGGAGAGTTACGTCATATACACAAGCTAAAGATGTGGCCGCTGCGAGAAGTGCTGATTGAGAAGTACGAATGGCCAGTTATTGAAGCCGAGGAGTTCGCCTCGTTCCTTCTTCCAATGCTCGAAGTAATACCGGACAAACGTGCTACTGCAGCCCGCTGTCTCGAACACCCTTGGCTCTCATCGACGTAACGGAAATGTGATGAGGTGTTATGTAGACGATGGAGGTCGCCTAATCTGGGATGAGTTTAGCTGTTAAGCTAATCTCATTTCTGGATTAGGATTCGCGTTAGTTCTTGTTTTAAACAAAATATTCTCCACATGCGATCCGATTTAACTTACTGCTGAAGATTAACAGATGACTATTTAATACAAAGTTTTCAACTAAAGTTGTTTGCACGATTCATGACAGCATTAGGAGTGTTGCTGCCTACTTCTACAAAATAATCTTTTTTTCATCCTCTTAACGAATTTTTGTAAAGTTTTCGTTTTCCAAGACTGTGCTTTTTCTACTAACTGTACTGAAAACCCGCCATGACTGGCTTGGTTGTGTTGCAACCGTGTTTTTGTGCTTCTAAATATTGCCAGTTTGCAGTTGGCCTTGACGCCCTTCGTTTAGTTTTGTTGTGCTGTTCGACCTGCACTGTACATTTTCAATGTAAATAAATCAGTTTAGATATGGTGCTATACGCTCGTGTGTTGTGCGGTCGTGGTACAAGCACATTACCAACTTGCAGGTTGCGATCATGAAGCACACTTGCCTTTGTAGAAAGTAGTAATTTGCTTGTTGCGTGAATTGCTGCTACGTGTGAATTGTTTGCATGAACTCAAATACATTTTTGTAAAATTATTCATAGCCTGAAAATATTTAGTCTGTTTTTAAAGATTTTCTTCGTGTTTGGTACAGGAAAATTAAGACCTTGATCTTACCGCATAATAGAATTCAAACAATTGAAGCCTAATCGGTTGTAGGCCAGTTAAACATGATGCCGACTTACCTTAATTAGAATCATCAAGTCGTGTAAGGACCACTGAAAAAGAGAAAAGCGTAAGTTGATAGTGCACACGAGCTATTTTTGCTGCAAGCCTTGCCAGATACTATCTATCATAAAATGAGAATGTTAGGATGCAAAGGGTATTTTTCTCAACAAATGAGTAAAAGTATCGGTAAACTTATTCCCTTTTAAGTTGATCCAGTAAGTTAGTGGAATAATTAGACAATATTGGACACAAAAAATCGCCCACACGATTAACAGGCAAGTAATCAGAATTAAGTAGGAAGCTATTTTTGATTAGATTATAGGTCATCTTTGCGACCTGAGTGCTCCTTTTCTTTGAAATGCTTTTGAACTTGTATTGGTAGACGCCACTTAAGCCTGAGCTGCTTTTGCTAAAAACGAGACTTCTACGAATATATCACGTCCTACAGTAGCTAGGCCTACTACAGGCTAATGAGGCACGACCAAAAGTGGAAGTAATAATTCTTGTATCTGTTGAAATTTTTTTCTGGGATCATGACCTAAGTTCTTGTGCTTAGCAGACTAGAATGGATTTCCGCTTTATTTTTTCTGAGCACGATTTAGCCTAATGGGACGCGCTGCTTCTGTCATTCACAGTTCTTTGCAGCCTCTCACACCACTCATAGATTCACTTTTTTACTTTCGGAAAGACTGCAAGGCTTGCACTTCTTCGTCACCTCTCTGTGTCTTCTCTTGCCTTCACTGCTTTGGATATAGTTCGAGGAGAACTAATAATTTTTAGAAATCAAAACTTTATTGAGATAGTACAGGATTGTGGAGCTCGGTTTTGCGGGTATTGCAGGGGATGGTGTTTACGCCTCTGATTTTGATACACTTAAGATTTTGATACACCAATTAGTTCGAGGAGAACTAATAATTTTTAGAAATCAAAACTTTATTGAGATAGTACAGGATTGTGGAGCTCGGTTTTGCGGGTATTGCAGGGGATGGTGTTTACGCCTCTGATTTTGATACACTTAAGATATTTTCAACTTCGCAAAATTGAAAATAGTTTGCTAATGTAACTGCAGCTTATGTTGCAATAGTAGCCTACAGTGGTGGGGAGTTTATTCAGACTATTCTCGCATGGCAACGGCTCCGCGTCTTGAATCAATTACAGTCTTGAATTATGCTTTAAAAAAAACTTTAGATGGAAGAGATCCAATTAGCTTCTGTCTAGGGTTAATATATCCATCCAACAATGGTAGATCTCGATTTGGTTCCTCGTGAAAGGTTAGTGGTATTACAGATTAAATAAATTCAGTGATTGTCGTGCCATTATTTAGCCTAGTTGCTAAAAATGAAACGAGTTAGCGATCCGCTGAGCAACAGAAGCGCCCCACAGTTGGATGATTTGGCTGAGAGTGAAGAAAGTTTACCAAATAGTTGAAAGTCGGTTGAAAGTTGACAGTGCACCATCTTGGCTGCCATACTCTTCGAAAAACGATTTTGAAAAGCAAACTCGGTCTTGCAATGCTGGGTGCTTTAGCTTGTATTCTTTCCTCGGAACGCGTAGATTGTTCAATTGAAGCTGGTTTTATGTTTCCTTTGCTGACAATTGCCAACCGTAAATCTCCGTCCAGCTGTTTGCGAATCCGGATTTTACAAACTGGAAAAAAATAGGCGAAAAACTTTCATGCACACTGACAAACATGCAAAATGCGAGAAACACTTAAATATCAAAATATGGAAATGCGATTTATGGAAATATATAAAACACTAACTAAATCACAGAAATTGCGAAATGCAAAAATTTACAGAAATGGAATGACTAATTTTCAGATCAACCTATTAAACATTAAGCTATTAAACATCCAGATGTATAGTTTAACTTAATTCAGGCTGAATATGTTATTTTATCCAATTGGGTACTAATGTTATAGCTTTTCTCGATACTCCTACAATTCCGTATTTCCGTAGTTTCATATTTTAGCACAAATTTCTGTGATTTTTTAATTCCATGTTTTAATATAAAAATCGGTATTTCTGTAATTCCAGATTTCAGTAACACGTCGCAATTTCAGATTTCGGTAAATGTGTATTTTCATGTATATTAGTGCAGCCCCAAAATGACCCAGTCATATCATCACCCAAAGATCTTCGATAAAGAACCAATGATTAGTATGCAGGTCACAGCAAAAAGTTGCTGCAAACGCAGTTTATATTGGGGATAAATTAAATTTTGTATGAGGTCTACCCGTCAAGTACAGAGATTGAAGAACAGGGGCTGCTAGTAGCTAAAATTAATGGGGGGCTGCTTCAGAAAATCACCCTATAGGCCCAATTTTTGTCACTATCTATCAGCTTTACACACACACACACACACACACACACACACACACACACACACACACACACACACACACACACACACAACTCGCCAGTTGTCCGTCAAAAAGAAACCCTTATTACACCAGCACAAAAGGGTTGGTACTGCATGAGCAACAGTTCTCTTTCTACAGCTGCATTGCAATCTACTGCTAATTTTAAACACCATATCACAGGAGCTTTGAGGCAAAAAGATTTTTATATTTTTTCATAAGCTTAGAATGGATTTTGAGATTAACCTTATGTATCATACAATGTAACTACCAGTATAAGAAAAATAAAGAAAATAAAAAAGATTAAAGCTGTGGTCAACGTTGGAGCATATGTGGAATTACGTTTAAGGTTTGGGGTAGTTGCCATTGCGACACGCACAGTTTAGTAGGACCATTTATTCAATGCTTTGCTATTGTCCATATTTATCTACTTTGTTTCGTAATAGACTGCAATAAACTCAAAACTTTACGTTAATTCGCCAAAAAAAGTGTAAACAGTACCAATCAACACCCGCTTTAAAGTGGTTGTGCGGTCCACGACCCTGTTGGTTTGGCCGAAATTGCGGCTGGCCACCCCGAGGGTCCTAAGTATCCAGGACACTTGCACATCAAACATTTTTTTTACAGTAATATGCTTTAAACAAAGGCTGAAGGGCAGCCTGCACTCTTTTTGAAATTTGTCGTCTATCTTTCCTTTTTTGTTCTCTTGCCCTCCTTTATTACGCCTTCTTTTTCTTCTCTATCTAATGAACAGAAACGTTCATCCCAATCCTGGCCCTATCTTGCTGCATCTTGGTCTCTCATGTGGGTTTTCAGTCCACGACAGCTGTTTCATCATTTTCGGGTCCCCCACCCGTACCTCCACTGTAGTTTGTAACCCAACCAACCACTCCTCTACCAACTTAGCTCTTCCCTCTCGCCTCATCTTCAAAATTTCCTATCATCCCACAGCACTACCCCTAACCCTTTCTTCGCTTCAGGCGCTTCTTTGCATCTTGTTCCCCTCCCTCATCTGACACGTTTAGGGTTCGCCAATGGAATGCTGGAGGTCTTCTGATAAGAAAAGTAGAAGTTTCTTACAATGACCTATTTTTCTCTGTCATCTTATTCAGAGGCGACTTCAGTTTAAATTAAGAGGGGGAACAAATAATAGGCGAGTTAGCTTCAGAGAAAACCTTGATTGGATGTAGTCTCAAGTCACGACCAGAAACATTGTTACAACGCGAGAGTTTTTTCTGCACCACATTTTTATACCTTAACTTAGTCCATTTATTTTTAGTGGCTAAGGGGTTGCTTTGATTGTGTGAGTCAAGAGACGAGGAAATGGAATTTATTGTAGATCGGTTGGCGGCAAAGTCTTTAAGGCAAAAGCCTATGACGAGGGTTTATATGGAGGGTCTGGAGGATTTTTTCCCCAGAAAAGTTTGAAGAACTAGAATTGATTCGGTGCTATCTGGCGTATATCTTGTGGGAAATTTTCAGCCAAAATCAAAACAAAATTATTTTGTAAAACTCAAGTTCTTGAAACTTTTCTGGGGGAAAAATCCTCCAGACCCTACAATTAAACCTATTGTTCAGAAATTGACTTTTGCGATAAATTTTGGTAGTGTTGTGACAAATTAGATAGTATTGTTAGTAGTTAAATCTGGCCCGGTTAGACTTAGAATAGACTACGAAAAATACATTATTGTTCAAACTGGGCCAAATTTAACCACATTTTCCAATGCCTATGTAGCGTGTCGCGCCTCGCACTTCATCGAGCTGCAATGCCAAACATCTTTTTTATCCTTCTTTTTATTTTTTTTGTTAGTTTGTCTTAGGCGGCTCAGCACCTTACTCCCGCCGTTGTGTGTGATTCTACTTTTTTACCACTAGCGTTACCGAGGGGAAAGGCCACTGTGCCATGCCCCCTCCTCAGACCCTAAAAATCAAAAAATGTACAGCAAAACCAAGCATTTTTGTCAAAAGCAAGACTGGTTTTTCGCGAGTATTCGGGATTCACCCTAGATTTCGATTTTCCTGTGAAAAATTACTCGTCGCTCAGACCACTTTCTGGTAGAAATCTGGACTGGACTATCTGGTTAAAGTAAAAAAGTTTCGATTGCGACAAAACTTTGGTCCCCTCTCGAAAACTTTCTACGTACATCACTGCTTTTTACTATGTGTATTGTTGTATGTGTCTAAAATCTCTCTCACACACACACACACACACACACACACACACACACACACACACACATATACAGGATGTCCGCAAAGTCTGGACACATAGAGTAATTGGATATTTTTCAATATAAGATTCAAAATTATGATTACATTTTTTTGCATCCACTGATTAATTATGGCTTTGTCAAAAGAAGAAAGAGTTGAGCTGGACCTTAGTCCACTTGATTTCTTTTTCTTGTGTACGCTAAAGGAGAAGTTGTACTCAACAAAAATCACACATTCAATTCACTTGACTCAACAAATAAGGAGTGGAGCAAAATCGAAGGCAATACAGATTTATTGAATCGAGTTCACACAAATTTTGCGAAAAGCATTAACATTTGCATTGCAAATGATGGAAATTGTATTGAAGATGTTATTTGAAAAAAAATAAATAGTGAAAATAAAGCTTCATTTCAATTACTTTACGGACACCCTGTATATATATATTTTTTTTATTAGGGGTAGATAATGTTTATTTTTTTCTTCTCATAGTAGCTCGTTGACCGACTTACCTTTCTCGCCGTCTCTTCTTTGTCTATTGTTTTTGTTCAAGTGACGTGCGCAATGACCTGCTTTATATAGACGTGTGCAGCGACCTAGTTTTTGGTGACGTCGGCGGAATTTGGCTACCGACCATGAGGTCGGAGATTTTTTGCTCTCTTTCATCGCTGGACTTCGTGGAGGACGGAATTGATTTTGATTGCCTGCCACAACTGAGCTAACTGTAGTCTGAACATCAATGCAATAAAAACATTACTGTCATGCTTCCTGCTTTGTGACTGCCATAGCTTCCAGCAATCGGGGTTCAGTCAGCACGCTGCACATTTAAACTTAAATCCCACCCCTGTATACACCACCTCAAATAACGGATCCCTGCTTTCGCACATATTATTTTTACAACGTAACAGAGTGATAATTTGCGAAAATTAATCGCTGAATCTGCCTTACGCTAAATTGCGGTTGCTGACCCACTGTGAAACTGCCATTATTACGTATATTGTTATGTATTGGTGACAAAACAATATAATAAACATTTGGAAATTTTGAATGATTTATTCACGAAAAGTAGTACAACCACTGTACTTTCATTACAAATATAAGTTCACAAATTCTTGCATCTTGCTCGGATCACTCCGACCGCTCAAAACTTTATGCTACGTGATTTTTCAAAATATTTTTCGTGTTTTAAAAACAAGAAGGGTAGGCGTCTTGTGTAAAAAAATTTGAGTCTTTGATCCTATTTGAAACTGGCGAGAAGTTGAACCCCTCATCTTAGATATCAGACAGAGCTCTCCAACCACTTTGCTATCTTGCCAGTAGACTTCAACCGTACAATAATCTTTACTAAGCAACAGTGCCGGCGCTAGGCCAGCTGAGGCCCCCCCGAAAACTATACGTGGGCCCCTTTATCCGCAAACAAAGTGAACCGTAAAAATTATACAAAATGCGATTGCGTCCAATTTTGCGTCTACGTACCCTAGTTTGAAATCTACGTACGTAATTTGATACGACATTTTCGTACGTAAATCGCATCGTATTCTGTGTAAAGCCTCCTTAAGTCCTTAAGCCAATCGCTGGTCGATGAAGAAACTGACTCTGGCTCGTCTAATGAAAATAAATTTAATACAAAGAAGATAACGTATATTTAATACAGGTTTCAAAAGCCTTTTCAGCAGCAAACACATCAATTATGCGGTCGAGATCTAAATCTCGTACGCAAGAGTTTTCTATCGAAATTGTAGCTAGAGATGTTAGCCTTTCGTCCATCATGGTGGATCGATGGAAGGTTTTGATTAGCTTCAGTTTGCTGAAACTTCTCTCAGCGCCAGCTACTGAGACCGGGCAGGTCAACAAAACTCGAAGAGCTATGGACAAATTTGGATATACTTTCAGCATATGCTTTCGATAGATATAGCTCAGAAAATCGTTGGCTGTTTTGAGATCTTCTTTATTTTCTTTCACGATGACCACGAACCGTTCCAACTCCTCATTCATTTCCACAGGGTCAATATCGCCCATTGTTTCATAAAATTTTTGGCATGCATTAAGTAAACGATTGTGCCCGTATACTTGCAATAAACTTTCTTGATTATAAAGAAAATTAAAAATTGCACCCACAGTGTGCATTTGCTCGAAGCGTTCTTTTAAAGAAGATAGAGCATGATCCATTAGTGGCAAAAAAAAATTTGCTTTGAATTTTTCTTCTGGCGACATCTCGCTACCTTCATCTTCTGCTTCGTATTCGAACAGCCTCCTTCTTCTTCTGGTTCTACTCTCAGCGAAACTCCTCTCAATTTGCAAACCTTCAGCAATTTCACGTGCCGTGGCTCCCGCGCCGCTGTACCCGTCTTCGCGATATTTCTTTAAAACTTCCTCAGTTGCTTTGATTTCTTTTTCAACTACTTCCATAGAAACACCAGTGGTTTGCATAACTTTGCTCGTCTTGTTGATGTGAAAAAGAATATCATGCCAAACTACAATTGACAAAATGAAGCTCCATGTTTCAATTCGAAGTATCAATGAACGAACATCATTGATTGTTTGACCATCTTTTTTTTCGAAGCAGTAGTTTTCCAATTCCTTCAATGCTTTTATCACTTCAGCCAAATGGTATCGTAAAGGTGAAATGCAATTGATGCGACTCTCCCAGCGAGTAGCTGATTGGGATTTGAGTGAGAGCGGAACATTCTTTTTTAGTGTCGTCCATCGTTGCGTTGAAGAGGAAAACAGTGAATACAATTGCGTTAACACACCAAAAAATACCAATGCTTCAGTAGAAGATTTCACACTGTCGACTACAACTAAATTAAGCGAATGATTAGCACACGGAACATACAGCGCTTTTGGATTGATTTTCAGTAATCTCGCTTGAAAACCAGCTTCTTTTCCTTTCATGTTCGCCCCATTATCGTAGCACTGGCCTCGACAGTCAGCAAGATCTAGTCTTTATTCTTCGGAGCGCTTTGAAAAGACATTGAGCAAACCTTCGCCAGTGCTGTTATTGACACTCAAATAGCCAAAAAATGCCTCTTTTACTCTTGCACCGTGTTCATCATCACATTGAACGAAACGAAAAATGACGGTCATTTGTTCTTGATGTGATATATCCGGAGTACAATCAAGAATTATAGAGTAATATTTGGCTTGTTTCAGCTGCGTGAGAAGTGCGTTTTCAGTTTCTTTTGCAACTAAATTTATCAGCTCGTTCTGAATACTTTTGCTCAAATAGTGTTGCTTAGTTTTGTGCCGGATAATCCTATTTTGCAACTCATTCAAGACGGGATCTCTCTTCGCCAGTAGTTCAAATAAACCCAAAAAATTTCCATTTTGCGATGATCCCAGTGTTTCGTCGGATCCTCTAAAAGCCAAATTTCTTTCACCCAAAAATATTACGATGTCTATTAGACGCTCCAAAACATTCCTCCAAAATGTTCTTTCTGCAAGAAAAATCTTCATTGCTTGTTTATCCACCGTAGATTGAGTGTTAATACCCTCCTTAAGCAAAAGCCATTGGTTAAAACTCTTTTTATGAGAAGCACCGTTTTCATGATCCTTTAACTTCTTGGAAAACCCTTCCCATGTATTGATGCCCCTACTAAACGGACTAGCTAAGTTGCCAAAAAGTTTGCAGCTGAAGCAGAATGCTTTGTCAGAATCTTCAGAGTACATCAGCCATGACCGAGGAACAGCCTCGCCATTACTCAAAATGCGTTTGTAATGAATAGAAGAAAATCGTCTTCTAGCTGCGTTGTATGGAAAATTTGTTACAACTTGCCGAGGTCCTCTTCTGATGATGTCAACCCGTTGCGGATCTGATATGACGTCAGGCCACTTCGCTGGGTCCCTATGGAGAGGGTCAAACGAACTGTGGGGAAGTGACGATGAGGTATCGATGGCCGCATTTTTTGCCCCCATAGACGTACATGGCACTGATGGTAGATTTAGTTCAACCGATTCACACAAGACATTTTCTGATTCTGCAGTTGACGCTAATGCTGCTGAAACTAAGCTCAAAGTATCGCTGATAGGGACGGCTGGCAAAGTAGCACTATCTGTTTCAGTTTCTGCTCTGCTAACGGAAAAAAACTGTGTTAATTTGGTAAGCTTTTTAACTGATTCCTGAGCAGCAGCTGCTTCTTTTCTTTTCTGTGCTCCACTTTTATGGCGTTTCATGTTTCCGATAGACTATTTTTAAAAAATAGCTTCTAAATTATATATGCACGTAATTGGCTATTTTCAACTTCGAATTAACTCTAAAATCGATTAATATATTTTAATATATTTTCAACTTCGAATTAACTCTAAGCATTGTCACAATTAAACTATAAATATTGAAAAACTAACTTCATATCTTTCTTAATCTAAAAATGCAGTAATCTATTTACTGTACTCTGTTTCCTTCACAGTAGCTGCAACCAACGAACTGGTCAGCTTTTTGGCAATTAGCTTCAAAAATTCATCATCTGACTATGACGTAACTATACGGCTTCTGACTGACTAAATGGTTGTAAAGTTACTTTTAAAGGCAAAAGCACTCGTTAAGAAAATTTGACTTATCTTATACGATACAAATGAGTCAAAGCGTCGAAAGCAATCAGAATCGAAACATGAAACAGTAGATCAAAATACTCAACGTCGAAACTTGAATATTGGTCTTTGGTTGGTATTCAATGGGCGGGGCCCCTGACCAGGCCTAGGCCCCCCCCCCCCGACCGGGGGGTTCGGGGGGCGGTTCCGCCGGCCCTGCTAAGCAACAGCCTATATATTAAGCACTTTCAAACACTATGTCACCGATACGCATAGACAGAGAGGAGTTTGTAGCGACAATTAAATACCTTGGCCATTTTATTTTTAAAAATAAAACAAATATCTTAATAACTAGCTCGCTTGCTATTCTACTAACTCACAAGCTAAAGCGTCCTAAACAAAGAAATGCAAGTAGGCTGTTTCCAAACAAAATACAATCTGTCTGTTTCCAACTCGACCAAATAGAAATGCAAGCCTCCATGCTCGTTTTTTCAAACGAAGGATTTACGGGCTCAAACGTAAAGTGTTTCCAACTCTATTTGTAGTATTCAACTTAAAACGTTGAAGTTAATTTGAAGGTTTATGCTACACCTTGACGTCCACTCCCTGCCTTTCTAAAAACTCAACAGATGTGCAGGAATTGCAGAAATTCCTCCAAACGGAAATGGAGAGGAGATAACAAGTCCAGTACTTTCCCCCCGGGGCGCCGCCTGTGGTAACTTTCTACACTCAAAAAATGCTTCAGTTTGCAGCGATATAAAATACTAGCGATTGCCCACTTATAAAAAGAAGGCAATATTCTACAACATACAGTTACGTGTTAACAAGAATAATACAAAGTCGTCATAATTAACAGTTGATTGGAAAATTTGCTTCTTCCTCTTCTTAAAAAAGTGGGCCACAATCGGACAAGGAGTACAATAGACAAGTTATTTATTTAAAAAAATTAGAAACTCTAAAACTTCATGCTCTGCTGATTATATAGTTTCCTACCAGTCGTATCACTGACATCAAAGTTTCTTGTTTGATAAATGCAGCTCTGAGTTAATTGGTGAAGCTTGTTTTTAACACCTAAAAGTTTTTTCACACTTTTTCAGAGATAGAATTGACATTGGTTTTCAGCTTAGTTTATGCTAACTCCGTTTCATTATTTGAGTGTGCTAGGGCACAATGGGACATCACAACGCAATTTTTCTTTCCAAGAGTTGGAGATATTCATCCCGTTAAACTATGTGGCATCAAAGTAGTTTTGCCTCCTCTAAACAAATGTGGCCCCTCAAGTAGACAAAAATTTTGATTTTCACTTCATTATGACTTTTTCTTCCCCAATGTCCATTGAAGAGGTTTGAGAAAGGCATGTGTGTCTTTGAGCAATGTATCTGTTTGCGACTTTCAGCGGAACAAGATTATTTTCTTTCTTACAGACCACGATTCTTACCTGTACAGATTTTTCCTTTCTACGGTTTTTATCATTTGTTTTAATTTAATTTTGTGTTTCAAATATATACAAACTTCTTTCAAATATTGGGGCAAATAAACAAAGTTTTTTGCCATTGGTTCTGATGTTTTAAATAAATTGAGTTTCTGCTGGTTGGAGGCTAATACTGTTGCTGAAGTAACGCTTTAATTTGTCAAAATTTGAACTTCGTTCGACTTTCATTAGAACAGCAGTCACAAAAAACGTGATTTTTGTCCCAATGTGCCACACCTACCCATACTGATCGTAGAAATGCGATGAACATTTTTTGGGAGGCATTAACAAGGTGCTTCCTATACGAATGATTTTGCAACAACTTAGGATTTATCAAAGATAAAACAAGCCATTAAGCATTTAATCGTTTTTTTTTACCACGTTTTTCTCCTTTTTTTCTTGAACGCTTCAAAAACGCAGTTTCGTCAGGTTGTTAGGTGACGTCATCATGCTGCCTGGTATCACTGCAGTAAAAACAGCAGCAGGCAGCAGCTGTGCTTATTATCAATAGTGATTTTGAAAGCAAACGAAATTAGTAAGGCCCATTTCTGATGCGCTGGCTGTTAAAGTACAATCATACATAGCAATACCAACATACCAATATAAATGACAAGCCCAAAAATTATAATTGCCCTAACTGAAGTACAGGTGAACTCCACGTTAGAATACCTCCATCGTATAGCGATGTCACGCACCTGAAAACTTTTAACTTTGCCTATGCATTTACCGTGCATCACCTGTTAAAGAATAGTGAAGCTGTTTACCCAGCATGTCGTAAGAGGCGACTATTGAGTACCTACCAATTGCATTCTGACTGTTAATGATGGAATTGCCCGCTTAATTTCTTGGTTGGACCACTCATGTCAGAAAACTGAGGTTGGGGGTAAGCAAGGGCATGCTCCCTGTAGAAGAATTTTGCTCCAACAAATCCCCATGACCAGAAAAAATATACAAATGGCCCCCAGTCCCCGCAAGCTCTTAAATGGGCAGGGGGTGCGAAGAATCTCCGGGTTTAAATCTGAATGTCATGGAATAAGATTTGGTACATTAAATGTGGGAAGTCTTTGTGGAAGGAAAACGGAAGTGTGTGAAGAACTGAGAAAGAGAAAAGTTGATGTGTGCTGCATCCAGGAAGTAAGATGGAAAGGCCAAGGAGCTCGTTTTGTGGGTACTTTGGGACGAAAGTATAAACTGTGGTGGTCAGGAAATGATGCAGGATTCGGAGGGGTTGGAATTTTGGTGAAAGAGGAAATATCTGGGAACGTTGTGGAAATTAGAAGAAAAAGTGACAGAGTAATGGCGATTGTGCTAACTTTAGGTAGAGAAGTGATGCGTGTAATATGTGCATATGGGCCACAAAGTGGAAGACCAGATGCAGAGAAAGTTCGTTTTTATGATGAAATGGAGAATGAGTGGGACTTGGGAAGTTCTAGTGAAATAATTGTTTCTTTAGGGGATTTTAATGGACGTGTGGAGAAATGTGCTGAGGGTTTTGAAGGTGTACACGGGGGAAATGGTGTTGGGAAAAGAAATGCAGAAGGAAGAAGATTGCTGGAGTTCTGTGATAAAAGAGAGCTGTGCGTGGCAAATACTTGGTTTAAAAAGACATACAATAGGAAAACACTTATAGTGCCGGTGGATGTGGAGCAGAAATTGATTTTGTGCTTATGGGGGAAAAATACAGAAAGTATATCAGGGATGTAAAAGTGATTCCATGGGAACTTCAGCACAGGATGGTGGTCGTAGATCTAGATAACAAGGTTCTAAAAAAGGTTGTGAGAAAGGAACGGATCATAAGAAGAAAGATTTGGAAGTTGAATGAAAACCAAACAAGAGTGAGATTTGAAAAAAGAGTAAAAGAACTAGTGAGCACAGATGCGCCTGATTTGTGGAAAACTTTCAAGGATGGTGTTTTAAAGGCATGTGACGAACTGTGTGGGAAGAAGAAGTCTAGGAGAGATCGAGGAGACATGTGGTGGTGGAATGAAGAGGTCAAGGATACCATAGCAAGAAAGAAGGCGGCATTTAAAGAGCTGTGCAGATTCCCATCAGAAGAAAATAAAACTAAATACAAACGTATAAGAAATCAAACGAGAAAAATTGTTGCTAGAGCTATGAGAATGGAAGCTAATCAAGAATTGAATAAGATAGCAGAATTCTAATAGTGTTTTCTACTTCCTTAGAAGAATGAAAAAGGAAGGGAAGGATGTGAAAGGAGGAAGGTGCTTGAGAGGAGGAGACGGACGGTTGGGTTTTATTGAAGAAGATAGGGCAAAAATTTGGAAGGAACACATGGAAAAGATCATGAATGAAGAGAACGAATGAGACCGCATGGTGGAAACTGATTTAGTAGAAGGACCAGTGGAAAAAGTGGTTTGTGATGAAATTGTGGAATCAATTCAAAGTATGAAATCAGGAAAGGCAACTGGACCATCTGAAGTAAGTGTGGAGATGATAGTTGCAAGTGGTGAAATCGGGGTTAAAGTGATGATGGAACTATGCCAGCGTGTATTGGATGATAGAGGAATGCCTGGTGAGTGGCAAACAAGTGTGATTGTACCTATCTTTAAAGGAAAGGGTGATGTGATGAGGTCTGGATCATACAGAGGAGTGAAACTGCTAGAACATGCCATGAAAATTGTTGAAAGGGTACTAGAGAGGCGAATACGAACACTAATCAATTTGAATGGAATGCAGTTTGGATTTATGCCAGGAAAAGGAACAGTGGATGCGATATTCATTGTGAGAAGAATGCAGGAGGAATATCAAATGAAGGACAAGAAGTTGTAAATGTGTTTTGTTGACATGGAAAAAGCTTTTGATAGAGTGCCAAGAAAAGTGATGGAGTGGGCCATAAGAAAGAACGGTCTATCAGAAGTAATAGCTCGGGCAGTTATGAGCCTGTATGATGGTGCAAAGACAAGAGTGAGGGTGGGATCTGCATATTCGGAGGAATTCGAAGTAAAAGTTGGTGTACATCAAGAATCTGTGCTGTCGCCACTATTGTTTGCAATAGTGGTGGACGTTATTACAGAAAATGCAAGAAGGGGTGTGGTTAATGCATTGCTATTTGCAGATGACCTTGTTATCATGAGCGAAGACATGGAAGACTTGAAGGAAAGGTTTTGGAATTGGAAGGATGCACTGGAAAGTAAAGGTTTGAAGGTCAACACCAGAAAAACAAAATTGATGGTAAGCGGGTCAGAAGGCGAACTATACACAAGCAAGATAGATCCATGTAGAGTTCATGGGAGGAGAGTCATGGCCAATTCAGTGTTGTGCACAAAATGTGGAAGATGGGTTCATGGCAAATGTGCAAAAATAAAGAGAGCTACCGCTAGGTTGGCAATGCATTTTGTTTGCTCAAAATGTAAAGGAATAATGGAAGGGACGATGGATTCGATCGAGAAGTTGTGCGATGAAGTGGAGACAGTGAATGGATTTTGTTTTTTGGGAAACAGACTAAATGCCAGTGGTGGTTGTGAAGCGGCAGTTACAGCAAGAGTAAGAATCGGTTGGGTAAGATTCAGGGAATGTGGAGAGTTGTTGCATGGAAATAGGTTCCCTCTGAAGATGAAAGGTAAAGTTTATCGTTGTTGTGTAAGATCAGCAATACTGTATGGAAGTGAGACATGGTGTCTAAAAGAAAATGAAAAAGCAATTTTGAGTAGAACGGAGAGAGCTATGGTGAGAGCCATGTACGGTCAGAAAGTTGTAGACAGGAAGACGACTGAAGAACAGATGGATATGCTGGGGTTGAAGGAAACTATAGACCGATTAGCAACAGCGAATGGAGTTAGATGGTATGGACATGTGCTGAGGAGGGATGACGACAGTGTTTTGAGGGTTGCTCTGAATCTTGAAGTGAGTGGCAAGAGAAAGCGAGGACGACCGAAGAAGACCTGGAAGAAGCAAGTGGAAGAGGAGACAGAGAAGATTGGTTTGAAGAAGGAGGATGCCCTGAGACGAGACAAGTGGAGGGACCGAGTGCGAGCATTGCTGAAGGAATGGGGTAAATTCGGCCATCTCTGCTAAAGGGACAAAACCGGATAAAAACTGAATCACCACTACTATGAGACATTCTTATCATGTGTTGCGAGGTGAAACAAGCAGGCGAGTTTTTACGTGATATCTTGCAGGATTTAGAATAAATTATTTTCTTTTTGAAAACAAAAAGCTAGTTGGTGGGTTATCTACTTTTAAGCGGTAACGTAACCGGCGCGATGGTGTACTGGTTAGAGCGTCTGCTTTGCAGTCGGTAGACCTGAGGTTCATTTCCCTTGTCGAGTCATACCAAAAGACTTTAAAAAATGGTATTCACAGCTTCCCTGCTTGGCGCTCAGCACGTAAAGGATAGTGTGGAGAACAAGCCGGCAAGCTTGCTTGTTGTGTCCTGGGGCAAGGCACTTAACGGGATGCCTCCGTCTTTATGTAGCAGACAGATGGTGGGGCCAAGCAGTCTACCCGTCGTGGTGGCCCAGTCTGACGAAAGACATGCAAACCGAGCTTGAGCTCATACGCGTGAATGAAAAAAAGCCGTAACGTAACTTGTTGTCATAACTAACTGCAGATGCTGGATTCTCGTCTCCCCTGGCTGCGTTCATGCCAGCAGCGAGGATCCAAAGCGAAGCCAGAGGTTTTAAGGCTTATAACTAGGCCTACAGTTACGAAAAAGTAGTTGGCCAATTACCGTACTTCATAGCTTAATTTCTGTATATACATCTTTCACTTCAGAATCGTTCCACAACTTTGACTTGATACCTCTATGCACTTAGTCAAATGAACGTAAGAAAATTTGTTAAATCATTTGGTGTTCGTATGTAAGCACGGTCACAATTTATTGGTATAGAGGTAGGTATCATGGGCATAGTTTATGATATTGTTTGCCAAACTGGAGTCCTTGAGGAAGTTTGGAGGGCCCACAAAATATTTTTTAGTTTTTGAATGATAGAAAAAGTTTGTTCCTTTTTGCAAAGATTTCATCACATTGATCATTTTATTATTATCCGATTTACCTTTTACATGATTGGCCATATTTGTTTTAACCGCCAGTGTTATTTTTTTTAATGATATTGCCTTTTCGAAAATTGCCGTAATCAAAATACGAACTGTTGGGCGTAAGCTGTTTATAGTCGGTAAAAAAAGAATGGATGTTGACATAAGATGTTTCATAACTCTTTCTACCGATCGGGTTATTGCTAAGCAATGAAAATAAAACTAAAATTATCTTCAGTTGGGTTGTACCTTAATTGGTATGACATGACTAAATTTTAATGCATTTTGGGACTAGTGGTTCGTCATGCTGTTTAAAGCGTGGAAGCAATGAAGCCCAGTAAACTCAAACGCCATCTTTTTTCGAAACATCCACATCGTGTGTAAAAGAATCTATGCTTCTTCTAACACAACAAAGTCGATTTAAAACGAGAGAAGTTTGGTTTCCGAGGCTTAGTTAAAACAAAAGACAAAGCCCTATAGTTTTCACATCTTAAAAAACTGCATTAGAAATTTCTATGCAAGCTTTCTGTTATTTTCCTTTTTTTAAAAGTTGATGAGGGTTTCGGTATATTACTTTTAAGAAATAAAAGGAGTCCGCCAGCTAAAACAGTTTGGAAACTATTGGTTTATAAAATCCAATCGAAATCCACCGAGAGGAAATCAAAAGAAAAAATAGGTCGCAAGGTCTGCACCACTATGTAAAGTCACAGTCATCAAACAAACTATCTTAGGCTACCTATGGATAAAACTTTTTCTTGAATATGGGTTTTTGACCAGCATGATGATCCGATGCACTTGGTATAGTACCGGAATTCTGTTTTTTTGTAGGGAGTGTGATAAGTCTTCATCGACTCTTTATCATTGGAGATTAAGACCTTTGATGTTTAAAACTCAACTTTATCAAAGTCCAGTTTTTTTTACATAAATTTGGTTTTCGAGACAAATACAAAACAAATAAGTTTGCAAAACAGCACCAAGAAACGTTTATGGAACGGATGCATCCCCCTTGATCTTCCACTGGCGTGTGGCATCTCTCTATTCTATTTCGGCATCATGGCACACGTACTGTGGTTGCAGCCAAAGAACTTAATGTCACTAAAAACACTAACAAGGAGCTGCACCAAGTCGTAAAACGAGCCTACCATCAAATAACTTCTTTCTATTTCGAAAAACAAGAACTATTACGGCGAACTTTGACTTTGTGCCCCACATCTATTTGAAGGAACGGATAAAATTTGTGAAATGATAAAGAGTTTGTGAGTAAAATCTGTATTGTTTCAAAGCAACAGTTCAACCATCGAAATTGGGCGCATAAAAGCAATGCCCCCATTTGTATTAACTTTACAATATGTATTTGTATCATTGCTATTCTCAGAAATGATATTTGGGTAAATCCGGCTAGTTACTAATAGAGACTACTGCTTGCCAAGAAAGCAATATTTGACTCATGTTATTGCCATAACGGCATAGAAGACGCCTAAAAACGTTTTTTGTTGGTCTACATTTTTTTAAGGTGATGACTATTTTTGTATGGATTTTTTTGTAGAAAGCCCCCGCCACTAATGCAAAAATGTGAGGTTTTAGAAAACCCCCCTCCACGTTTTAAGTGCTGCAAGGTTAGGGTTAGGGAAGATATGAATAAAAATTGTAACTGTATAATTACTAATTTTTTATTTTGAGCGGTGAAGGGGGGTGTTTTTTTTGGCAGGGGCTTTCTACAAAAGATCTTTTTTCGTGACGGTAAAAAAACTTCTGTATGCCATTTCAGCTCTTTCGCTCCCACGATCATCAATTGATGATCTCGTGTTTTTAGTGTTTCCTTCAAATTTTTTTCCGCCAAGTTACAAAATCATTTTGCTAAAAAATAGATTTGTGGCGTTATTTCTCATCCGGTTTTCATAAAATTTTCAAAAGATCACGCTTAATTCTTCACGCATTGGAAGATCTAAACTTTGTGCCCTAATTCTCGAATTTTCTTACTCAAAAAGTGTTCAAAAGACCAAGAACCCAGTGGCATAGGACAAAACCTGCCAAATTTTTAGCAGACACGTGCAAAAGCCAAGTACCTTGAAATCAAATTAAGATATCATGTTTACCAGGAAACCAAACTCTTTATCATTAACACAGTCGGAAAACTACTTTTTTAGAGAATCATTTGACAAAATTTCAAGCAATCTATATATATAAAAGTCAATGTCTGTGTGTGTGTGTGTGTGTGTGTGTGTGTGTGTGTGTGTGTGTGTGTGTGTGTGTGTGCGTGTGTGTGTGTGTGTGTTCCCTAAGGAAGAAAGGTTAAAAAGTTTACATAAAAACTAAAAGTGTATTCTTATGTAAAATTCTCCGAGGAAGACAACGGAAGTAGTACCGAACCTCTAAGTGCCCCCCTAAGGGAGCTATGGGGGGCAGAACCCCCCTTTGAAAATTCAAATATATTCAATTTAGATGAAATTTAAACCATATGTATAAGACACTAAATTAGAAAGCTTTCCAAAATTTCAGCCTTTTTTGACTATATTAGGGGGCAAAAAGGGGGCAGAAAGCCCCCTTGAAAATTCAAATACCTATAGAGAGAAAAGTTAAAGAAGCTTCAAAAAATAAGTAAAAGTGTATTGTCATGTAAAATTTTCCAAGGAATACTGTGAAAGTGGTCTCGAACCTTTAAGTGCTCCCCTAAGGGAGCGATGGGGGGCAGAACCCCCCTTTGAAAATTCAAATATATCTGATTTAGATGAAATTTAAACCATATGTATAAGACACTAAATTAAAAAGTTTCCCAAAATTTCAGCAGCTTCACCTTTACATAGAATATGGTTATGCTAATGTAACTGTTGAGGTATGATATTGTAACCTGTTTCCTCTTCAAGGTGATTAGCCTCCGATAATGCAAATATTACGTGACAACAGTTTCTAGGGGTTAAAAAGCAAGTGTTGTCAGAATAGTAATCACCAGGATAACTTACATGATCTGACCAATTGCATATACTGACGTTGCTTTTTTATCCTATACCCGGGCAACGCCGGGTACCTCTGCTATCTATATATATAAAACTCAAAGTTTGTCTGTCTGTATGTCCGCTACAGAAATAAAACTGGAGACATTTAGATACAAACAAACATATGAATCTTATATAACTTTTTCCAGGGAAGCCAAGTACGGTATTTTGATTTCGATCAGAATCGTCTATGGGGGGCTACGAGCTTATATTTATTCAACCTATATTAAAATACTAGAGTTGTCTAAAGTTTTTGTTAGGTACCACAAACAGAAAAAAATTTGTGACAAATAAAAATCCAAATTTGATGATTATGAGCAAGACTGTACTTTTAGAAATCACTAGCAGATTTACCCGTCGTAGATCGGGTAAATATAACTTTTTCCAGGGAAGCCAAGCACGGTGTTTTCATTTCGATCAGATTCGTCTATGGGGGGCTACGAGCCTATGGGGCTCTATTAGAGGCCTATTTGTACTGTTGTACGACGAAATAAAAATCATGAAAACACATTAAAATATGGTTATTCAATGTAAAAATTTAATCAGTCTTTACATTTTACCCGATCAACGACGGGTAAATCTGCTAGTAATAAATAAATTTATCTATTAAAATTTTCAAATTCCTTAGGGGTCTCAAAACCTCCAAAAAAATTTGTATGGTTGGTAGAAAAAAGTAAATTTGGTACATAAAATATATGATATGTTGCTAAATACCGTCTTATTTGAAAGCTTAGGAAATTTACTCTCCAAATGGGAAGGGTGTAAAAAAGCTTCTGTTTCATTGCTAGTGACAACATATCCTATTTAAACTTGATATTTTCTGAATCTTGAGGAAATTCCCTACTCAAAAATACATAATGTTACATGGTTTAGGCTAACCTCTAGTAGATAACGACTGATCATATTTTAGGTACTAAATTTAACTAACAAAATTTAGTACCAGTCAAAAAAAGGGTTATGGGCCTCAGAAAGTTGCAAATTGTAGAAAACCTAGGTTTTTAGGTAAGTTTTGACTGTTATAACTTGAAAGCTTATTTTCTTAGCATCACTTAGCGACCATTTCTAAAAAAATTGGTAGAAAAATAAAATCACTAGTAATCTTTGAGGAAAGGGTGGTATTTCAATTTTGAAAACAACTCAGCACCTATTTGGGGGGGAGGTTAATTTGCATATCCAAAAAAAATTTTTTTATATTTGAAATCTTCGAGAAATAGAGATTTCAATGATATATAACAATTGATGTAGAAATAAACAGATAAGTAATGATTTACAAACAAATTTGGGGTATTTTATGATGATTAATTATGAATAAGACAAATGATTATGACAGTTTTTCGCACTGCCACCTTACGGACATTTTTTTCGCTATTCACGTGGTAGCGAAAGAGTTTAGAGACTGAACAAGTTTGAGTCCGCTATTTCTACGTGAACGTAAGAAAATTTCTATAGGCTTTTTTACGTGGTTGTAATAAACTCTGTTATCAGGCTATACAGGTTAAAAATATTTTTTTTGTTTGTAAATACTCGAAGCACAACAAAAGTACTTTTCAAGAGATAGTTTGTGTTTATCTGCGGTTTGCACGATCTTTCAAGAGATCATTCGCCAGCTGCGAAGATTTTCTTGGAAGAAACAACGTGAAATAAGTTTTATGGACGCCCTGCCACGTGGTCGCAGACTCGCAGCTGCTTAGGTAATCCCTTTACTACGTTATTTGTGTATATTATATGAATTTATATTGTTATAAATATTACCACCTCATTCATTTAAGTGAAGTTCTTGTAATAACATATCTTATGTCTTAACCACGTGTGTGCGATATTAGGCCACTGTAACCAAGAAATAAAACTACCATGATAAGGATGCGAACCTACAATATCGGAGAGTGCAATTTATAGCTACGCAGAAATCGCTTCAAAAGCTAGTTGCCTGGTAGCTAAACTGAGATTAATTCGCCTCATAGCGTGCGACGTAAATACTCTGTAGGAGGACAGAAAAGTGAGAAGTTTACTGGACTGAACAATCATAAGCGCTGTATGAAAGATTCTCAATTTTTAAGACGTAAAAGCATTTAAAAAAAGACATTGTCCTTTGCACCAAAGACGAAAGAGGATGTAACGAGGAAGCACAAACTTTTCAGTGAATTCTGGGGAAACTTGTGATCCAAAAATTTTGATGATACAGTACGCATTTACTGCACACGAAGAGATGAATGGTTGAGAGTAGAGAAGTTAAATGGGACAGATGGCTAAAGTAGAGCACCTAGCCTGGTGTGCTCCTTGATTGTGCGTCATAGGCGTAAGAAATGAGTGACCGAGGATCATTTGTAGAAGCAACCTGATAACCATCACCATACTCTCCGGCCACGTCGAAGTGCTCCCCTGGAGCATGTTATTGGGAGTATTGGATTTGGAAAAAAGAGATCTGCATAAAAAAGGCCTTAACTCTCAATTAAAATTGAAAACACATAAATGTATGTGGTACTCCACAAATATCAATCTCAAAAAAGAACCCTCATCCGGGGCGTACCCAGAAATTTCAATAGGGGCGGGCGCAATCCGAAATCTCGGCAATTGAAACTTTTTGATAGAACAAGCTTTTTCGTTTGTATCACCTTATGCATGGCTTCGCCTCCCAACCTGAGTGTTTCGTTACATTCCAGCATTTAATCATTTGATTTTCTTAATATTGGTGTATCTATACCTTTGGTAGTTTTCTGCGTCTGCCCAATGTTGCAGTTTTATGCTACAGTTTATTTATCTCGAACTCCAATAACCCAAATCATCAAAAACATCAAAACAAAAACAGAACACACACACAGACAAGCAATCAAGTTACACTCATATAATTTCCTCCCGCTGAAAAAATCAACTGGTGCAACCAGCATTAGCTTAATAAATCTGTACAATGACATTTTATGATAACTCGCACCAAACATATGAAAGAGGAATTGAAAAAGGGGCTATATGCGTAGAAACTCAGAGATATAATATTGGAGATGAGGGACTGTAGGCAGTAGACACAGGCCTACTTGACGAGCATTCTGAAAAGAACGCAAGGAGTCAGGCACTTGCTATGTCAACTTTTTAAAAATACATTAGCATAATTGACTGTCGTTTTGCCAAAGCACGGTAGCGAGAGCAATCACAAATAACTCTTCTTAGCCCAAACCCTTTTAATATTACGATAGAATAATCACTAACATCACTGTTTAACTTAAAAGCAACCTAAAAGCACGTTACTCTTGTGCTAAGAAATTTTACTGTCTTACATTAAACCGGTACAGTACATCAAGCTTATTCAAATACTGTTTTATTCACGCAATATGAATTATGAAAAGAAATTGTGAACTAAGACTGCTAAACTACACCTACAACTTTACATTTTGGAGACCTTTCAATAGGCTTGTGCTATTAGTTTAGTCAACTATAGGTTGCTAAAGGAATGCTACCTTGAGATTGAGGTTGGCATATGAATTATGATGTTGTATGTAACTTATGTTCGAAACAGTGTTGTGGAGACGCAGCCAAAATCGCACGATCCCAAATCCGCCCGTTGCGGAAAATGGTCAACCAAACAGCCTACAACAGTATAACCTTGCTGCTATGTTTATTTACTCAAGAACAAAAATATTTTCCGTGTGCGCTTGGACGTTGATTAGATTTTAAAGAGGCCTCAACGCTTCTTTTCAAAATTCTGCAGCCCAAAGCAACCTGTTTGTAAACAACCTGTTTCTTGCGCTTACTTAAATTGAAAAGTAAAATATTTTTGAATTTTTGTTAGAAACTTATTTCTGTTCGCTACGCCATCAATCTATGATACCGGTTGCCTATACAAATTACTGTTCTAGTAGCGTAGTTAACCGGCTTACCGGATATGTTAATTGCAGCTAGGCTATAGCTTCTAGCCTAAACTAACGTCCGGTTATACAGTAGCTTAGGCCCTTTGTACCTTCCAAGTTTTTGTGGTAAACTAAAAGTTTGAGGTCCTTTTTTGAATAACTTGCTTGAACTATCACCTAACTATTCCATAATAGCGCTGCTAGACATGCAGGCTAAGTTTTTGTATTAACTTCAGTAAATCGGTGCCAACACTGCAGAATTTGCAACCGTGATTGGTTTGTCCATTTATTTCCCTCCTAGCATGCTTGTTTTTGTTCGTTACGTCATAGTCATAAATTTGAGTAAATGAATCTCACAAAATATTAAAGTTAACGGCAAATCGTGAGCTATGAAAAGTTTAAAAGTTTTTCACAAATAAATTTATTATACACTTACTTATCAGAGGGAGCACGGTCTCAGCGATCCCCCTTGGGTACGCCCCTGCTCGTCTTTATTTTAGATTTACAACAGAATTTTTCGTTTCCTTACCTAAAAGTTTCTAAAAAAGGATCACGTTTAAAGTTTTTGGGGAGGAGGGCTTACATTGGGTTGCCATGTTGGACGCTGCATTGCAGCCAGAGAAGATCGAATGGTAAACTTCAGCTATAGGTGTCACTGCCAGGGAGTATGAGAGAGATTAACAAGAAAAGGAACAGAGCGAGTGTCTGAGAGAAAGAGATCAAGGGGACATGTTGGAAGGTGGTGCCGTTAGGCTGCGTCGACGGGGCTGTTTTTATCGCATTGACAAAACCTAGGCTACAAGCGTAAAGCAGTTATCTCCACAACGGAAAACATTTCCAGTAGAATTCGCAACAAAAAACTTTTATAGTAGAGTTCTTGCAGCACACCGAGGTTAACTTTTTGTGTGACAACTGCGTGTGTATCACGCAACAAGAAACTGATAACACAACAGATTGCAAAAACAGTTGTTGGATTTAATGAAATTATCAAATCAAATGTCGAGCTGATCGAAATCACATTAATCAATTTTTTTTGCAAAAATCATTACAAAATAGATACACAACGCAAATTCTGCCTTTTTTGACCGACTGTTTTTATTGCAAAAATTCGGTCCCGAACCGAATCAAATTTCATATGCAGTTGGATTTATTATCGAAGAATTTATAACGCGAACTCTACTCTATCGGCATTTTAAAACTTTCCCAATGGAAAAGCCGTTCTGAAAAGTTTTTCTGATAATCCATGCTTTTAAGAAGTAAAATTTGGTACGATTAATCACCAGAGGACAAGTTTGTGTGAACCAAAAACAAATCGCAGAAATTTTTTTGCGGTCGCGAGAATAGAGTCTATCAAAATTTTCTTGCGATCACGTAAAATAGCGCGCAAAATCTTTTTAAGGTCATGTAAAAATAACGTTTAGAAATTTTTCTTGCATTTGCGTAAAGACACCTACTGCCTTTTTAAAATCTAGCCTTGTTTTAGGAAAGTTTTTAAAGTCTAGGCTTCTCCTATCTCAAACTTCTGGCAACACTGTTTTGAAATTTCAAACTTTATGACCATCTTCTATTTGATAAGCTAGTTCTCATTATATGCCCACGAGCATTTTGGTTATGGATCTTGTATCGTTAGTAATCAGACTGTATATCAGCACAAATACTAAGCTATCAGTGTGTAAGTGTTTTAGCAGATGGATTTAAAGATTAAAAATTGCAAGAAACAAGGATGCTGTCAAAAACAAGCTTTTTGCCAGGGTTGCCAGAATGAGCACTTTCGAGTCCAGCGGGGCTTTTTTGCAAGCTTTGCGCTAAAAATTTGGGATGGGTGTAGCGGTTTCGAACCCGGTTTTTATGTTAACAGTGTTTTTGATTTAAGTTGTCTTGTATCACCTTATCGTTTCAGCGCTTTTGGTTGAATTTTTGTTTGCGCAGTTTAGTTAATTAGGACACATTTTAAGTTTCTAGTTTTGCTTTAAGCATGTCTTGGAATTTTGTTTTTAAGTGGTTATTCAATGCAACACATTTCAGTTTGTCAATTCAATTCATATTAAAGTTAATCAAGCATTCGGTTCACATGTTTCTGTTTTTCCTCGGTTCATTAATAAAAAATTGGATCCATTTCGTTTACTAGATTTTGGTCAGCTAGAAGCGGGTGCGAAGATTATAGTTTTTGTAAGTAACAATTGCTAGTTATCTAAACTAGCCTTTGCTACAAAGACTGATGTAGTGAAAAAAATACATGAAACTGACAAAAAGAAAACTGCATAAATAGTTTAATATACATATGAAAAATACACAAATTAAATTTAAGTATAAAAGTTATATGCGAGAACTGTCAAGTTGCGTCTGTGAAATATAATGAACAAAATATTCAACACAGCACAAGCTTTAAAATTACGATTAATTGATTGTTCTTGATGGCAAATGACGTACACGGTAAGCCATTGCAAGAAGTAAACAATGTAATCAATGAGCGTATGTGCACGGTAGCGGTAAATTAATTAACTCCCAGGATGAGGATTCCGTTCACTAACATATAAGTAAGATGAATAAGGAAAACATCAAGGATTTACCAGGCAAAGCTCTAGCAATGGTGGGGAAAACAAATTCATTACCACCGCTAAACATTTGAGTGTTAAGGCCTTTAACAACACAAATACAAAGCCAGACAATGTATATAGTAAGGCCCGCTGAACAACAAGATATTTGAATAGCAACAATGTCTTAAAACAATAGAAAACTAGCAGGGTACTGTATGCCTAAAAAAAAATCCAAAACAGTCAATCAAGAAATCTAGCGGGTCGTCTAACAACTCTACCACTGCGAGTAGTGATAGCCGAAGGAACGAAACTATGAACATCGGCAGAAGAGTCAGTCGAGACAGGTAAATGGGCTACTTTAAGACGGTCAATACTTACCTGTTTCAAACTATCCTTCCTTTCGATGGTAAAGACTTTGTCGGTACGCTTCACTACGCGATAAGGTCCAGAATATTTAGCTTGAAGTGGACTTTTGGTGGAGTCATTTCTTAACCAAACATGTGTGCAAGTCTGTAAGTTTTTGTCTACATAATGTTTGAGATGGGATGTGATTCGTGTAGGTGAGGGATGGATATGCTGAAAATGTTCATGCAAGTTTCGCACAAAATCGTCTTGATAATTATCGGAAGAAACTAAGGGTGGGTTAAATTCACCAGGTAGGGCTAACTGTTGGCCAAAAACCAAATCAGTAGGTGCACAATCAATTTCATCTTTGATGGTATTACGAATGGACAAAAGAACCGAAGGAAGATTGTGAAACCAGCGGTCAGGACTTGCTTGCATTCTTAATGCTGCCTTAAGTCGTCTATGAGCATTTTCTACCAAACCATTTGATTGAGGGTGGTAACTGGTAGTGCGATGACGTTTACAACCCAGAAATTGAAGCAAACCGGTAAAAAGAAAGGAATCAAATTGAGCTCCTCTATCTGTAATGATTACTTTTGGAACACCAAAATAAGCTACATAGCCATGAAGAAAAGCATCAACTACAGATTGTGCTGTGCAATCCCTCATTGGCACTGCGGTCAAAAATCTGGTAAAACGATCAATCGCTGTAAGCAAATATTTGTAACCGTTAGACGGTGGAATAGGGCCAACTATATCCATATTGATTTCCTGAAAACGAGCGGTGGGCAAAGCATATGGCTTAAATTCACTAAAGTTATGCCGGTGAATTTTGTTAGCTTGACAAACAGTGCACTCACGAACCCAAACTCTTATGTCTTTTTTCATGTTAGGCCAAACAAATCTCTGCGTTATCAACCGAATTGTAGATTTAATGCCAGGGTGACTCAAAGAATGAAGTTTGTGGAATACATCTTTACGAAAGGAATCTGGCACTACAGGACGAATAGCACCGGTTGAAACATCACACCAAATCAAAGAAGGACTAGTTCTAGACAACGCAAATTGTTCCAATTGTAATGACGTAACATTGTTTTGAAGCAAATCTTGAATAACAGCATCAGTTGTTTGACTTAAAGCCATTTGCTCGTAATCTAAACCATTTTGAAAATATTCGATATTGTTAATTTGCACACGTGACAAAGCATCGGCTGTAGAATTCAACGAACCAACTACATGACGAATATCGTTCGTGTATTCAGCAATGTAGCTGAGATGGCGAGCTCTACGGGCAAGTTCTTGGGAGCGAGTGCTCTGAAAGGCACGAACCAAAGGTTTGTGATCGGTAAACAATGTGAATTGCCTACATTCCAAAAAATGGCGAAAATGCTTAAGGGCGGAATATGCAGCCAACAACTCACGGTCAAAGGTGGAGTATTTCTGTTGAGTCTTATCTAAACGCCGAGAGAAAAAAGCTACGGGACACCAAACACCTAACTGTTTTATCTGCAACACGGCAGCAATAGCAATATCACTGGCATCAGCGTAAATACTCATAGGAGAACTACCAGTAGGGAATACTAACAATGACGCATCTGCCAGTAATGATTTACTTCGAAAAAATGCCGTCTCTGTTTCTTCATTCCAAGGAAGAGATTTACTGCCTTTGGCATTCCCACGCAACATGTCATTTAAAGGGGCAAGATATTGAGCAGCCTTCGGAATAAAGCGATTGTAAAATTGAATCATACCGAGAAAACGCCGGAGTTGTTTCACATTACTGGGCAAGGGGTATTTTTGAATTGCCTCCACTTTATCAGGTAATGGTTTGATGCCGTCGTAAGAAATCAAGTGACCAAGAAACATAATCTGATGTTTGCCAAATTCACACTTGGATACATTAATACTGATTCCAAATTCATTTAATCTTTGAAAAAGTTGAAGCACATGCTGCTTGTGCTCAAGTTCATTCTTAGAAAAGACTATAATATCGTCAACATAGGCCAAAACGTGAGGCATGCCATGACATACGCCATCAATAAATCGTTGAAAAGTGGCAGAAGCATTTCTTTAACCAAAGGGCATGGTATTATATTCAAATAATCCAAGAGGGCAAATGATAGCTGTCTTTTTCCGAGCAGCAGGAGCTACAGGAATCTGATGGTACGCTTTGACAATTTTTTCTAAAAATTGACGCTCCAGACACATGGTGTAATAAACTCTGAACAGAAGGAGTTGGGTACAAATCAGGTATAGTTTGACGATTTAAATTGCGGTAATCGCCTACGAGTCGGAATTTTCCTGAATCCTTTTTTGGAACCAAATGTAACGGGGATGCATAATTAGAATTAGACCTACTGATAATGCCAGCTTCAAGTAAATACTCAATCTCATTACGCACAACTTCTAATTTGTCAGGGGGCAAAGGACGAGCACGAGCATGACACGGATAACCTGTGGTAATAATATCATGAACAACATCATGTTTGATGGATTTTTCTTTGTTGGGCGGTCTCGTGAGATCTGGAAAACGCTCAAGCATTTCAAAGTATTCGTTCGTAACCAAAAAGGGCTTCGGAAACTCAACATTACATACAAGCTTCGTGACTAGTGGAAATGAAGACTGCGACAAATGACTCTTTAATTTGGAACTAGTAAAATCTATCGTCAAGGAAAAATGACGCAAAAAGTCAATTCCTAAGATGTTATGTTTGACATCAGCTATTACAAAAATCCAACGAAACTTTGAAACACCACCAAAACACAAATCCAAAGTGCGATGACCATACGTTGATATGGGGGAACCATCAACAGATATTAATTCATTACGAGCGTTAGACCTTTTCTCTGAAGGGGTGGGTTTTACAATGCTGATTTCTGCACGACTGTCAATGAGAAAAAATTCATTTGAAACCAAATCTTGCACATGGAGCAAGTGACTGCCTTGCACAGAGGTCGTAGTGAGCGCAGTCTTGTTCACATCACTACGACGTTTCAGTTTCCCTGTTTCCAATTACACGGGGCAACGCATTTACGAGCATTCCTGCCAAAGCGAGCATGGTAAAAGCATAACCGGTTAGAATCGCGATAGAACCCAGGTCTGTAGCTTCTAAATTTGTTGCCGCCAAAATCACGAGAAGGATTAAAATTATGTCTTGACCGATTAAGACTAATACTGGAGCTATGAGGCAATTTATGTGGCTTCTCGAATTTTAATGGTCGCACGTCATGGTTATTCTGGCTAAATGGGGATGTGGAACTATTTATTGAAGACACGAGTGGTGCGGAAAAACGACGCATGACAGTATCAGCTGCAGCTGCAAATTCATTTAAAGGACTTCCAAGAATGATAGACAATGTGGTCTGGACCTCTGTGGGCAACTTCATCATCAGAATTTCGCACAATACTGCGTCTGACATATCGTCACGAGAGACTGCTGAGCGCGCTTGTTCCAAGAAATCTGAGAGCTTTAAATCGCCTAGACTCGGGATTCGCAAAAGTTCCTGCAACTGCTGATCGAGTAGCCTTGCAAATTTGTTAACTAAAAAGTCTTTGATTTCTCCAAAAGAATGAGTGCCGTTTAACAATGGCTGAACGGACAGAAACGTATTGCTATCTGAACAAGGGACTAAAGCGTCAATTTTGGCCTGATTGTCCAACAAACCATTACGATCACACAAGGAATTAAAATATGTAAACCAAGTCTGCGGATTTTCTTTTGTAAAAAAATGGGTCAAACGCTCTCCTGGTCTCAAAATAGAAACGGATCTACCAATGGAACTATCAAAATTAGGGGCCAAATTGGGTTGTTTGCCAGGGGTTAATTTAGAGGGAAGGTTGAATTTATTTAACTCAGTAAATCCCGCTTCTTGCAATGGACTATCATGCAAACTATGATGATGAGACATAACTTTTGACCTAGTAAAATAAAAATGCATGCGAAAATTTTGTAAAAACGCCTTTCAAAATTTTTAGTCGCACAAAAAACTAACAATAGACCGTACAAAACTGGCAAATACAAAGGTTAGAATCTAATTGATGAAAAAAATGTTTAAACCTCAAAGATAAATGTTGGTCCTGACGCTGATTTCTCCGATGATGTGTCCAGTAGAATGAATTTCTTTTTTGAGTTTGTGTCGTTGATGTAGAATTTCTTCGATGTAGAATTTTTTGGAATAGAATTTCTTCAATGTAGAATGTCTTCAATTTTTTTCACGTAGAATTTCTTTGATTTTTAACGATGCAGAATAGCTTCGATTTTTTTTTTCGATGTTGAATTTGCGTGGTTCTTCTTGGGGTTGCCAGACGTTGCTGTCGGGGGTCACCAATTGTAGCAAAGGCTAGTTTAGATAACTGGCTATTGTTACTTACAAAAACTATAAACTTCGCACCCGCTTCTAGCTGACCAAAATCTAGTAAACGAAATGGATCCAATTTTTTATTAATGAACCGAGGAAAAACAGAAACAAATGAAACGGATGCTTGATTAACTTTAATATGAATTGAATTGACAAACTGAAATGTGTTGCATTGAATAACCACTTAAAAACAAAATTCCAAGACATGCTTAAAGCAAAACTAGAAACTTAAAATGTGTCCTAATTAACTAAACTGCGCAAACAAAAATTCAACCAAAAGCGCTGAAACGATAAGGTGATACAAGACAACTTAAATCAAAAACACTGTTAACATAAAAAACGGGTTCGAAACCGCTACATGGGCGCTCAAAACAAAAAGATCCCAGTTGGGCTACTTTTTATCCACTCGATGAATAGCGATTAGCTTTAATTTTTTTCTTTAAAAACTGGATTTCTTTGCAAAGTAGAAGGGTAATCTTTGCAACTTTTTTACTATTCCACAATGGATTGGCTTCAGCAATAGGTATTCCAGATTGCATCATTTATTTAAAAAATATTTTTGAGAAAACTGATGGAAACTTTGTGAAATCACTTTTAATTAATTGATATTAAGGCATATAGGCTAACTGCAATCAGTTGAATAAAATACCACTTCCACGACCGGTTTCGTTCCTATTAGAACTCGTCAGGTGGACTCAGGTATTGAACCGACGATCACATGAATTGCTTCATGCGGTTCAGCTTAAAATTAACAGCATATTAAAATTAACAGCATATTAGCTTAAAATTTTAATTTTTTTAATTAAATTTTTATTTTTTATTTTTTTAATTCAATATTTATTTTTCATTTTTAATTAAATTAATTAAATTTTAATTTTTTTAATTTTAATTTAATTTTTTTAATTTTAGTTTAAAATTTTAATTTAATTAATTTTTTAAATTTTAATTAAAAATTTAAAATTTTTAAATTAACAGCATATTAGCTTAAAATTAACAGCATCAGTTCGAAGGACCGATGGCGGAGTGGCATAAACCGCATGAAGCAATTCATGTGATCGTCGGTTCAATACCTGAGTCCACCTGACGAGTTCTAATAGGAACGAAACCGGTCGTGGAAGTGGTATTTTATTCAACTGATTGCAGTTAGCCTATATGCCTTAATATCAATTAATTAAAAGTAATATCTCAAACAGGCTAACACCAGCTCCTATAATTCGTATTATTTGTGAAATCAGTTATATATATATGATCCAGCGTTCCTACTCCTGGGGAAATTTTCCAAGATCTTGAAATTCTTTAAGTTTATTTGGGCAACAAATGTAAGAAAGTGGGTCAAAATCAGCCCGAGAAATAATTGTTTTGTATTCTACGTCAATCTCGATTTGGAGCATGTGTTTACGAAACTTTGAAAAGCTTGGGATTTTACAACTTGGGATTTAGTAAAATCGCAAGTGGCAACATCAATTTAGTTTACGCTAACTGAACCATACGTATTTGCTTGATTGGTACGATAGTTTATATCTTTTGATAGCTGGTGATACAGTATATGTTTAAACCAGTCTACATGTGTTCTGATGACATTTTTGTCAGTTCACATTAGTTTTATTAGTGTAAGAGTGCCAGTAAGTTGGTATTTGTCAATAATCTGCATTTTTTGAGTGAGTGACCACTCCAGTGCGAGAGAGATTTATGTGGTTTTGCAAGGCTATTGGTATTTATACGAAATTAATCTATCCTTAACGCAGGCAAAGGCCAGAAAGCATTGAAAAATGATAAAATTATTGTGTAAAGATGCTCTTTTTTGGCAGAATGTAGAAATACATCAATAAATAAATTAGAGTGCATCTATAACTTTATACATTGTAGTCTACTTTATTCTGATGTTTGACCTGATTTGTGAATGAGTGGTTAAAGTAAAGAAAATAACTAAAAACCAAATTGTCTTATTAAAAAACGAAAACTAAAAAACAGTTGTCAGTGAAAACTATTGTTGTTTTGTGACAGCAATTTTAGTGATTTGCGTGAACATAAACTCTTAGAATGCCTTGTCTCAAGCTAGGGAAGTTTAGAGACCAAAACAAATAATGGAGTGAGCCTAATTTTTTAAAACTTTATACTCTACTCTAAATAAGAAAATTTGGTTAGAATTATGTTACAGCTATTTAAGATAATAGCCAATATGCTTTCACAGTTTTTCATTAAAATTACTAGTCCTGATTTACATAAAATGGCTTTGACAACAATGCTATTCTAATTGATGCATTGGATACATAAATTCTGGTGAAGTCAACAGCATTCAAAATTTAAGAGAAAATAGCAAAAATTACCTTTAGTTTGCTAGCCCTTACTCAGCACAGTAGCTGTTCAATGTAAACATTTTTGTCCTAAAATAGGTGTGGGATTACAACCATTTGAGGGGTGTAGTTATTGCTTTCTGTCCCCTGGTTTTGTTTTTCGTTTGGGAAAGAAGAGGATAAGAAGTGCTAGTGCTGTGTGCTTGGCCTTAACTGATATTTATCAATAATTTGTAGGTATTATGTCATTGTTTTTCAGACAATGCTGAATTGATGCAATAGTTCAGTAAATTTGTGACAAATACTATCAATATTGTTTTGCATTCTTTTCATTTTCTGTTTTTGAAGATTTGAAATCAGTTATAATAAAAAAAGCTTTACTTTCAGGCATCTAAATAGAATTCTATGGAACTTTCTTGGTTGAAAAATATTTTTGGGCACTTTTAGAGGCAAATTTACCATAATTTTGGGCACTTTTTACTATTTTTCTCCAGCAAGCTTGCTGCTATCAAAATTTTTTCAGGCAGTGGCTATTTTGCCGTCAACAGCATTTTACCCATAGAGGCTATTTTGCCTTGAGTTTTATGTGATTGGTCAATCTTAGTAACGTATTAAACATGTGACTTTTGGTTGTTTTTGATTGGTCAATTTTAATTACCAATTAGAAAAATTTTAAACCCCAGGTATCACTCTCCCACTCTGTACACTCCCTTCCAGTACACACTACCCTGGATATTCACATACTGGGCCTGCCCCTCCAGTACATACTGCCTTTCTTTTTGTGCCCTGCCAGCTGAGATTCAAACCCACAACCATAGCATTTCAAGACCAGCACACTATCGACTACCCCACAGCATCACTGGCAGAATTGTAGCAATTATGGTAATATAAGCACATGTGAATGATTACGGCAAAATAGTCTTCAAGGAAAAAATGTCATCACTGGCAAAATAGCCACTTCCTTTTTTTTAAACTTAGCAGATAGCAATTATAGAGGTTTAGTAGTCTAAAATCATGCATCTTAGTCTATTGATTGGAAGCAATTAAGGAGTTAAAAAAGAGCCAAAGTCAATGCTACATTTAACACAAACTATATTATTATTGTATTTTACTTTAACAGGCGTATACCAACATGATTGTCAAGCTTAAAAGTGAAAGTACTAAGTTTTTATAGGCTATTCCTATAGTTGTGTGGCCTCCAATTGCTCTATGTATAAGCCATGCAGTATCCAACTAATACAAAACGACGACGAAATGTTTCTGTTGCTAAAATACGATTGACATTGATGGCAATTGTTGCTATGCAATTTTCAAACCTTTCATTTATAACTTCTCAGCTTTCTCACTTCATATTGGGAAAAGATGATGTGCCACTCAAGTTTCGAGCAATTGATTTTACAAGTTGGTCAAATAGCCATATCTTTAATAGAGAGATTGCTTAAGGTTCTTGCCTTGGCTGTGGGCAGGGATGCCTTTTTTGCCTCAAAATGACCCTGGCCAGAGCAACCTTAAAACATGGCCAGAGCAGGGGTATTGCCCACTGCAGTTGTTGCGACAATATGTGCTTCAATGCAAAAGCAATTTGTGTATCTGACAATGTATACATGCTTGCCTCAGCATGGCACATGTTGTGACTGTTTGAAAGTAGATGAACTGTTGCTTTGTGCAACAAAATTGACAACATGAAACCAAGCTCTACTTGGTGTGGTGGCATGTCAGATGTGCCTTGATTCAAACAAGGTTTTTGATACATCACACGTGCATGCACACTTACCTGTGTTTTGAGCTCCGATCCCAAGCAAATTTGTTGCCTTGGTCACTCTGTGCTTTACTAAAGATCTGAATTTTGCCTGCTCTCATAGGTTAAACAAACCTATTTTGCTGATTTCATGTGTGCAGTGTTTTTTTATTAGACTAAGCATAATGCATCATAAGAATATGAGTTGCTACTAATGATTGTGTAGTCATGTCTTGTGCTAGCTTAATTGAATAAGTTTTCATCATTTTGATGACTAACTTATGATTGCAATTTACAGACATCTCATTGGTGGATGCTTGTGCAAAAAAAGCAATGCATCGTATTCATGATGATCTTGACCATGATGATGACGGAAATGTATCATTGAGCGAGGGTGCTGAGGTTTGTTGTGTGTTGACACATCATTTAATTTTTGTTTGAAGATGCTTTTAGCAGTTTTTTTTAATTTGCTCACTGCATACAGTGTAAGGTTAACAGTTGCATTTATTTTAACTGCCGTATCTAATTTGGAAATTGGTTTTAAGAACTGTGTATGTTGTTAATTTGTCTAGACTAGCTGTTCTTCCTGTAGAGGGACAACAAACAATTATACCTAAAAGCTATGTAATTTTTTTGAATGTCATGAAAAAGACACATGGTTTGAAAGATTTTTTGTGCTGGTTGCTATTACCTTTGTGTTGGACAAACTAAAGATAATACAAAATCTTGCATAATGGAGCACAAGCAAACTATTAAATTTCAAAGACCTGAAAGTTTGCCTTGTGGGAGCATCTCATGGAGTTTGGCCCCACAATCAATTGAAGTGGTTCTATCATTCTGAAGTAAGAGAGCAGTTAACAGCAAAAAATCACCAAAAGTTAACAGCCTAGAGCTTCTTTATCTATGCACAATCCAATGTCATTAATTTTTTTGATGTTAAAAGATGGCCAGAAGTGTATTCTGTTATTCAAATTAAATAGTCACCCCTGAGCAATAAGAAAACACCAGGCCGGTTTTGCCATTATTGGGGCTCTTTAGTGACGTGTATCTGACCAGCAGAGAACTGAATTTTCAAGATGTAAATCTTCCATCTTTGGCAAGTACCGGTACTACTTGACCACCTGTCCTGATGCTATTGCTCATGTCATATAGCTGCTTTTTTGTAAGTGAGTGACTGGATTCATGGCTTTGCCACTTGTGGAGTGCATAGAAACCACTGGGTTGTAACTTCACCGCAGCACTTCATAACAAAGCACCTTCGTTATTGTGTGACTACTTAATTATTATAAAAATCCTCAGTCTTACATTGTCATTCCAATTGTTTAATTTACCGTATTTATAATTTTTTAGCTTTTTTTCATCAAATTAGTTTTGTTGTTAAACAGAAAAAAATTTAAATGCTAGTTTCCTATCAGACGGTTAGATCTTTGATCGCTCATATGCTGCTGTGACTTACTAGTTAAGCTCCATAATTTGTTTACAAGTTCAAACATTATGTGTTTCACTTTTGTTTTGGTACAGTACTGATAGTGTAATTTATCAAGCTGTGCTGTTCGGACTAATGGGGGAGCAATTTCTTCACTTTTCCTTACTTTTTTTTTAAGATGCTTGGCATAACTGACCAAGCAAATCGTTAACAAAAAATTCACTATAAAGCTTTTAGCTACAGTTCTTTGTTTTCCCTCTATTGGAAGAACAGTTAGCCTAGTTACATTTCAGTACGCCCAATATCCAAAAAGATCACTCTTATGCAATATGTTGTTAATTTGTCATCTGGGGATTCCAAATTTTTTAGTAGATTATTGTTTTAAGAGAATAGTGGTTTGATCTGTGCTGCCCCCTGATCAATAGTTCTCAAAACGTTTTGAGCTTATGGCACTCTAAGAAAACAAGAGTTTTTTGCGCCATACTTAGCATATACACAAAATTTTTTAGGAAAATTTTAGTTTGTGCATTATTTTAATGCGAAGGGTGCTGGTGCTTTTCAGAGCAAATAGATTCAAACGACCTTCTGCGGTAGCATTATCAGGCACACTCACATGCCTTTCTCATTGTTAGAATTAGTTTAACCCTGCTCTGGCACCATGAAAAGAGTCACTTTATCACTACCTTGGGGTCAATATGACCCCATTACTGAAAATACGTTTTGACATGAGTAGAAAAACTCAATTTGTTATCAATCCGTGTTTATTGCTTCAAAATTGTAGTGGGGTGCACAATACACGAATATTTTACTTCTGACACTGATTACAGACCATCTTGCTATGCTTTTTGCAAGTGGTGTTATGACATTTATTGCAGGTGAGTCTGTACTTTTTATCCTTCGATCTCGGACAAAGGAAGCATCTCTTGCGCCCTGATAGATGATGCTGGGTGATGTTTTGAACAGCCAGAGGTGCTTCTGGTAAAATCCTGTGGCTGAAAATAATTTGTTTCACAACCTGAGGTTTTTAAGGGGTCACCAATCTGCGCTTAGCTTGAGGAACAGTCAACGATATGAATAGTTCTTTCATGTGGTCAATATGACCCCAAACAAATAAAATATGAAATTTACAAAGAAGGCAGCATTGAAATTGAGATTAAATGAATAGAAGCAGTTAACAAGAACCTACAAAGAAAATACAAAGTGAGACGAAAGCTTATAATCTCAAAGTTTGGAATATTTAGCCTATCAAATAAGCCTGGGGTCATGTTGACCCCATGGTACCAGATCAGGGTTAATGCACTTCTTAGACCTGACTATAGCTCTAAGCATAGGTCGACATTGATATTTTCAAAAGTAAGCCAGTATCAGTACTTACTATCCAAAACTACCTTTGCACCCATACTTTTTTTTGATTTTTATCAAATGAAAAATGTTCAATGTGGAAGTGTGGCAAACAGTTATGTTTTGAGTAAAGATGTTTTTGATGACCATCATATCTTATGGTGTGTTTTTCTTTCTTGTTGTGAAAATGCTTTGGCAACAGACTTGATTTTTTTCGGTTTGTTGTAATGCCAATATTATATACGCAAAGATAACAGCAATGATTTTGTTTAAAAAAAAAACTAATTTGTTACTGGTACTGATAACTGATATTTAAATTTTTCGCAGTGTCATGCTCAAAAAGTAATTTTTGCAAAGATAAATCAGTTTTACCGTCCTCTGATTATAATAGAACAAGACAGTATGGTGTAACAATTACCCTAACTACATCACCAACGAAATTTCACGATGCAATATTTCTATGATTGCAAATCCACCAAGGTGCAGACACTCTATTGTGCGCTTCAGTTTCGATTGCATGTCTGCACGCCTATCTTTGGTTACATGTGTTTGGTGGCACACTTGGAAATCCTTCACCGCACTCAGTTTAGAAACGCTGTTTAAGATCTTTTAACTCTCATCATGTTGAAAACAATGCTGTGAAAAGCGATTAAAGCCCACAATTACACCGACTCGTCCAACCGTGGTCATTGGTTTATGAATGTACAACATGACTTAATTGTTAAAATTGTATTATTAAATTGTATATGTAAAATAAACATTTTGCTCAACGTGCGTCGCTGGCCTCTTGTATTACTTTGGAATAGACAAGTTTCACCTGCCTGGTGTTCGAGAGGTTGTCAATTCAATGCCCACATGGTTTCTGCATTGTTTTGCATTTAGAATGATATTTTTTGGCAATTTTTCCTGTCTGGTTGCAATTTTTTGGTAGAAATGCACTGTGACAGCTATACTGGAAACTCTGCAGTAATTCTGAATGTAAGTGCTGAAGGTCTGACTACAGTTACGATTGCTCTCTTGACTTTGGTTTAGTTTTTTACGGAAAAAGACTTTGAATCGTCAAGCTCCAATTTGCGCGGATTTGTTACTGATAAAGATGGTAGAATTACAGAGAAAGAATTCTGGGAATGCTGGCTTAATTCCAGAGGTAGTGTATCTGTGCTTGATGTTGGTGTGGTTCCGATCATAATGTTGTGTAGCAATAGCTTTGGCCCTACTAACCAAAAAATGTGACCAAAAAATAAAACTGATAAATTATATTTTTTTATTTAAGTGTAGAAAATTCATTTGTTCTATCCCAGTATCAGTTTCTTTTAAGTTAGTCAATCTACTTATTGCATATGCTACATGTAGTGTACTCGTGTAATACTAATTTCAGTATTCATTTCTTTAATGTGTATTAATTTTACAGTTCACAATTGGACGGTATCTGAGATGGTGGAATGGCTTTCTGCTGATGTTGGTTTACCTCAGTATGCTGCAAAGTTTAGACGTTACGCTGTGTCTGGTGCTGCAATGCCAATGTAAGTTCTTAAACTTTTTTTTCGTTGCAACCGGTTTGTCAAGATTACATTTTTACGTGTTTGTAAAGGTAATGCCTTTGAAAACGACAGATTATTATAACACAAACAGCTGTTGCACACATTAGAGCTGCCGTCGTGCAGAGACACCGTCATCGGTTTAGAGCACATGGATAGGGTTTCATACCTTCTAAAAACATTGTATTTGAAATTAAAGACGTAGAAATCCTAGAGCATGCAGCAGTCTCTGCAGAAAGAAATAGACATTACTTAAGGCTGTAGTTACTTGTCGGTCACCAACTGCCCTGAAGTGACCTAACAGGTCGAAACGGTGTCGCTGTTTGCAGTTCGCTCAAAAAGTAATTTATTTTGCTGCTTGAATTTGACTTTCAATAATTTCAGCTTGGCTGGCAACTGTTCAGTGACTTTGTCACTTGTTGATGGAATAAAAGAACATCGATTAAAATTGTGGTTAAAAGCAATGGAGGTTGTGTTGTGTGGATATTCACAATGTAAGTTTATTGCCGGGTTGGATTTGTGATGTTGCTAACTCAAATTTTAAAATTGTGCTCTGATGTTTTACTGTCGTGATGCCATTGCTGTGAAGTGTCTGTGTGATGTGAAATGCTGTGTGCTGATCACTGTTTAAGCTTTAATTAATGTGTTATTCAATTAATAAATCGTGATGGCACACAGCTTATTACATTCAGTGCTGTATTGCCGCGACTTACTTCATAACAGTGCTTAATAAATATGTTAACACAAATTGTTAACAAACTGTTAACAAACTGTCTTTGTTAACTGTTCAATTAGGCAGCTTGAAAATGTCCTTGTTTGCACCAATCTGTTATAACGAAAGCATAGTAAAGCCGTTTTACTTCCTTTTTCACATACCATTCAAGGCTAGATGTTAATGACACTGTGTATATTTGCCGTTAATTGCATCGTTTTACCGGACTTTGATTAACTAGTAAGCTTTAATCTTCCAGTTGTCATTCCTGATGCGTTCTAATAGTAATTCTAGAAGATAAACAATGATGAGTGAAAATCCACGTTCCTTGTGGACAGTCATTTTAATATGCATTTCAAGGCTGATATGAATGTTAACAAGTTGATCTTATTTTCATTATCTGTGCAGCCCAATCTCATTTCATCAAAGATATTCTACTTTCAATATCAATCTTCTTGGCATTTGCGGGTGTATCGTACGCAATTCATGTGCGTCGTACAGCGGCTTGTGCAGTGGCGTGCATGCAGGAAAAATTGAATAATTTGCAAAAAGAAATGAAACAGTTTGAAGATGAAGACAACCTGTACCGGTATGGTAGATAAATTGAAATCTAATTGTTTCGAGTACAATAGAAGTTGTGTTTCCGTAATTGCGTACAACGCATCACCAATTCAACGTACTGATGACTTGTGTAACATGCCAGCACAGTATCTCGCCTAATACAACCATTACAACTATTTTGTCGTGTTTTATGGTTGAAAATCACAAGTTTGTTGACAATTTGTTTTTTTGTCACAGGGTGAAATACTTAAATGATGAAGAACAATGTGATATTCAAAATGTAAGATTTGATGGGATTAATGCTATAAAAGGGAGGATATTCGTATGTTTGGATTTGAAAGAATCTTATTATTCGTAGCAATAAATATCGCCATTAAGTTTGTAGAAAACTATCTCAATTTCCGGACTCTTGCGTACAACTGGCACGTACACTATAAACCGCAAGTACGTAGCAGCTTGCTGTCATCATACTCAGCACGTAGGTTCGCATTATGATGGTGGACAGTTCGAGTCATGTCAGATGCGGACGATGAGCTATGTCTTGATCTTGAGTCAGTTCATGAAAGTGTTGCTGTTTGTTTTAATTATTAATGGCATAATCTCATTTTTCGCACACATATTAACGTTGGAATACTTTTGTTAATTTGTCGTTGTAGATCATTTAACTTAAATTTTATAGGTAAATTTGTTTACATAGGCTCTTTACTGCTGAATATACATCGCAGCATGTAGGGGTAATCATAATCCTTTGGGTTCTTTTTTCTGCAGTCACCATCGGATTCCCGATCTTCTTTATCCTCTGAATCCAGTGTTCTTCATTTCCGTCTTAAAGAAGTCCTGGATGAATTGTTTGAAACCCGGAAGTTGTTGGAGCAAGCAGAAGAGAAGTTATTCTACCGAAAATGGGCTCCGCCACGCGAGTTGATTTTGTGTTTAAAGGTCTGTGAGACAGTTTTTGTTCAATTTCGCTTTATGAGGAAGTAGTTCAAGTTTGTTCAAAAGCCATGAGGGAAATAATTTAACTATAAATATAGAGCCACTGCGGTGAAATGAATATATTTTGAGCTTCGTAAAATTTGAATTAATTGTACGAGTAGTCGAGTAGGCCTACTTGTAGTCTATACTGTATTTATTTTAAGATCACAGGAAGACATTTTACCGGTGGTATTACAATATCCGTGTGCTTAAACCCGTTTCAAAGTAACCAACTGTGCATTACTGCTTTAATCAGAGCATCTGAGCTGGGGGATCGCTTTGCAGTGATTTAAAGGCAAATATGTCGCGAGGTCTGACCGCACTATTATTACCTTCATGAACGGCACTCGAACCTGCTCGATTGCGTTCATTTCAAAGATTGCAGCCAGTGTTCCCTCTAAGAGTCTAAGGTATGCAGTGCCACCAGGCCATTTGCGCTGTGAAATCTCAATCTCGCGCAGTTGCGAAATTCCAAATTTAAAAGTAAAAAACCATGAACATTTTTTTGGCAGAACGCTTTTGAACGTAATTATGGATACGACTTAACCATTTACACGCTTTACTGGTTAATCTTTTTAATATTATTGCGCGATTGCTTTCTGTCAAAGCGTGATAGCTGATTTTGTTTTTTTTTAATGCATGATAGCTAAATTGCTTTTACTGGTTTTCACTTTTTAATGATAGTGCAGGGCAGGGTCACGCTTGTTTGGAGTTACGAGTGATGTAGAGGAAAGAATTAAGTGCTGATTAACTCTGGTGTAATAAAAATAATTACGACGTTGCAGCTGGAATCATAGGCGTGGTTGAGGCCCTATTTGTAAGCATTATATTTTTCAGGATACTAGAATAAGGCTAAATACAACAGTGGAGCGTGTAACAATAATTTGCGATCGCGATACCAGTATCCATAAGCTCAAAAAATAAACTGGTAAATTATCCTACATGTATGACTATTTGGGGTTAGCGAATTTGATAATCTGCAAAGTTTGTCATGAAGTGGCACCTGATAGTGATCTTGGAAAAGGAAAATCATGGAAAGTGGACTACCAAAGCTCCATTTGCATCACAGACAACACAACGAAGCACTAAGTGCATTGACTCGATAGCGAAATCTAGAAGCAAGAGGAAGTAGCTGAAGCTTCTTCACCACAATGCCGACTGCAGAGGAGACCAAAGTAATGAAAACACTATCAAATGAAATTAGTCAATAGTGTGCTACTCAGTATGAAGCTGAATTCATCAATATTGCCCTGTCAAGTGATAAAAAATCGTATGTCAAAATACACTAACTTGCCGCGTTCATTGCGAAACACAAATTATGACTTTGAATTTCTGAAAAGCAAAGATGTCATATACTCTGATTATTGAAGCGATATTTCATCAACCAAAATGTTGACGTTGTGCATCAAGCATTGTACAGCAGAAAATTGCCACTTACTACGGACGAAGACAATATTTAAAGGAATTACGCCTCTTTCTAGCTGCAACAGACAATCTTTCTCGAAGAAATCAATCAAGTAATTTTACACCACCAACAATATTGATATAAAAAAAAGGTCGTGTTTACAAGTGATGCTGCTGCAGTCATGCTTGACAGGCGAAATGGTGTAGCAAAATTATTGCAGAATTCGGTACTGCATTTTGTTGAACAGCATTGCGTAGCTCACCGAGGATACCTGGAAATCGAGGATGCGTGGTCAAAATTTCTTCTTATGCAAGATATTGAAACATTGGTAACAACCTTCTATACTTCGCTCAGTAGACCATCAATTGAGATGCAAGGGTTGCAGGTTATTGCTGAGGCATCTGGTCATGATCTTATCACGTTCAAAGCAGGAATGCGGAAGCACTCCTTTTTCTGTGGAAGCGGAAGTGCGAAAATTCTACCGCTTCCACTTCCACATAGGAGGTTATTTGACTGGAAGAAGAGTAACTTGGCGAAAAAGTTTTGTCCATTTCCCAATGTGGACTAAACAGTGAAGTTGTACTATAAGTCTGAATGAACGTGCGATATCAGTAGCGCAAGAGATCAAGAAAAAGTATAACTAGCATCACATTTTATATCGATTACGGGTAAGAAAAAGGTAGTTTGGACAATGAAACATAACTAATAAAATGATGATTTGATTAAACTTAACTAACCTTGGTTATGGGGTTGAAAATGTTGAAAAAGAAAGTACTCACGACGGAAACAATTTGATCATTCAACACGAGTGCTCTTCAATGGGGGATTCGCGAAACATGCATTTGTGTTTCGCGAGTTTTTGTGATGGGTCCACGAAGGTTCTTCGTTTATTACTAGTATTTATTTCTTATTTCAGTATATTGATTTCTTATATGTAGTGGTGCTCCGTGTATATAAATAGTAGTGGAATCTTGTGATAGCAAGTTGCAGATTGTGACGTAATTCTGTTTACAACTTTAGGAACGTCTGAATTTGCTAACTCCCTTTGTTACGTAAAAGTGCGTCTGTAATTTCAGTTTTGCTGTTGTTGTTGTTACCGACTCCTTCCGAGGGATGGGTTGATGGCGGAAGACCATGAGGCCCCAGAAGCCGGGCAACTCTCGAAGGCCTGGACCAGAGGTCGTAGAGAGACAGAAAATTGCCAAAGAGCAAGCGACGCAAAGAGTCCGTAGCTGGACTGTGTCCGTTGCAGCGAAAGCGAAAGAGAACACAGCGAGCATGACGTAGAAGCATTTCCAGCGCGCAAGTTCCTCGGTGGAAATCGAGGGAACCTGTGTGTCGAAGAATTTAGATGAGACGGTATGCCTCCACTCCGAGAAAAGAGAAGAGTGGGTACGAGAGATAAGAGAAGAGAAACTACAAGGGATTGCTGAGGGAACAAATAGCGCTCCTCGTCTGGCCAGTTCATCAGCCGAATCGTTGCCCAGGAGAAACGAGTGTCCGGGGACCCATTGTAGACTGATAAAACAGGAGGAGAGAGAAAATAGTTCCTGCTAGAGATTAAGGTAAAAAGAAAGATGGAGGAAAGGACAAAGTGGCGAGGACAGAGCGAGAATGAGATAGGAGAAGAAAAGAGAAGTGGCTGACTTGTTGGTGCTGCCGAGACCAGCAAAGAACGTGCAGAATGGCGCAGGCTTCAGCGGAAAAACTTGAGCATACTTGGCCTGCTGAAAAGGAAAGAGTGGCCTTGGTGCCACAAAGAGAACAGTTGGCAAGTATGCCAGAGCCGTCTTTGCCAAAAAAGAAAGGAACAGAGCCTTCTGTCCAGAGCACCAGGTCGTAGGTAGGGCATTCAGTGTCAGAGAAGTAAAGAGAGCAGCAGCAAAGGAAAGAAAAAGAGACGGGTATTCCTCTGCAGCAGTGAGAGTCAAAGTAAAAAAGCAAAGTCATCCCAACGAGCTTTCTGAAAATTCAAGGAAGGGAGACGTTTGTCGGGGCGAAAGATCGGAGAAAGAGGAACGGTTAGTAGAATTGGTAGGTGATCACAACCCAGGCTCTGAAGCGGTTTGAAGGCGAGGGCGGGGTGCGAGTGCTGCATTAGCAGAAGGGGCCAGATTGAGCAATGGTGGTATACCAGCTGGAGAAGTCCGAGGAGGAAGTCACAGTGCTGGCAGGTGTGGGATCTCTAAAAAAAGCAGGGAGGGCAGCTCCAGGAGTGAGAGCTGCCAAGTGTTTTGAATATAGAAAAGGAGAGTGGTAGGCACTTTAAATGAACCCAATTAGAGCATGTGCAGCATTGCACTGACCTACTCCGCCAGGTCACATTTCCAGCGCACACTGAACAGGGAAAGACCGGACAAGGGTTAGGATAAACGTTGCCGCTCATCAGGAAAAGGAGAAGAATGAGAAGACGGGCAAGAGAAAGGCAGGAGAAAAGAGAAGACAAGAGACTGATTTTAAAGAGGCTGCGCGCTACCCTTCTGTGGTCGTTCAGGGGGCTGCACGGCGAAAAATGGTTTGTGTGAGCGGAGTGCCCTGGGTAAGTGGGACCCTCTGCAAGCCCAACAGCCATTTTAACCCAATCCAAATAGTGTTGGGGACCGCACCACCACGTTGAGGCGGCTGTTGATTGGTGCAGTTTAATTTTGCTAGCTATACATGTATATACTATATATACGACGAAGATTTCGCACTTCACTGTCCTAAAAGATCGGAGTCAGTATGTGTTTTGGGAATGGACAGAAGGTAATGATGATTAGAGTTAAAGTTAACTCAAAGTCAGAGTTAGTTGAGATAAAGATGGAAAATCCGCGCTATAGGGTGTAATTTGTTGTTGTGACGACAGGTTATTGTCGAGACCTGTAATATATGGTCATACGGTTTAGATCCAAGAAGCATTAAGTTAACTGTCGTAAAAGTGGTTGTAAGTAGTGAAGGAACTTGTAGTAACTGTCTATTTGTTTAAGTGTTTAATTATTTTTTGAATTGTAGTAAGGAAATATTTGATTTTCTTGCAAGCAATTCGTGATTTCTAAATTTTCGTTGGTGGGGGTTTCGCGACAAACGCAAAAGCACATCACTTTCGTGATGACAAAAAGGTTGAAAAGCACTGTTCTACATTCAACACGAGTTCTAATATCTAAGAAAAACAAACACAGAGTAGTTCGGAACAATAAGCTCAAGCGAAGTAGGTAAAGTAATAGCAATAAATGAAAGTTTTTGTTTCCTCAAAATGATAAAGTGTAGGAGAAGGCAGGCTACAGACCCACAAAAGTTAAAAAAATTGTCAACGGTCGTCTTCTCATTTTTTGTTGGTGGAAGCGGAAGCGGTTGAAAAATAACCGCTTCCGCATTCCTGTTTCAAAGCTATACATGATGCAAGGTGGCTGTCTCGTCATTTTGCTGTACAAGCCCCGGTAACAAACTACGATGTACTTCTTGAATACTGCAAAGAACAACAAACTCAAGATTCAGTAGCAGTTTTCTGCGTTGTAAAACTGGAATCAATGCAAATTAAGGCTGCGTTTTTGTCGTGAACGATATTCAAACAAAACTTGGAGATTTATCAAAGACATTTTAAAAGACCGGTATCACTCCTATGAAAAAAAAAGCAGTCGCTTACAACAAGATTGCCAAGCTTCAGGCGCAATACTTGGGTGAACACAAACTAGAGTGCTACTGTCCCAAAATTTGATTAATAAATCGACCGTAGGTTTCGAGGAAATAGCTTCATTAGTCAGATTTATTGAAAGACTCTGCACTCATTTAAAAGATCTATTTCCAGATGATGACAAACTATCAAATTGTTGCGTATTTGACTACAGCTGCATAAAACAAGCCGATTTTGATTTTGGCTTAAACAAGGTAGAAGAGCTCTAGAAGCAATTCAGCTGCTTCTGTCACTTCCATGGCCCAGGGGATGAAGCTGATACTGAAATCATTGTAGATACTAGAAATGCGTTCAATGATTTTAAGGTTTTGGCAAAGGAAATGTTTAAATCAAGTTGAAGCGTAAGTTTGCGTGATTTGGTTGGAATATGTTTTAGCCATGACAAGTTTTCAAATATGCTCTTTCCAAGCCTCCAGTGCCGACTGTGAAAAAGGTTTTAGTCTCATGAACAGGATCAAGACAAAGAACAGGCGGAGGACGAAATGGTATCATTTGGACAAAAATGGTCAAGTCTTTCTTGATTACGGCATCAAAAACAACAGATGACAGAGGTGATGATGAATCAGTTGCTTCTCAAGAAACCGCAATAAACTTGGAAAGAGTATACAAACATTGAAAAAGCATGAAAACAAAGAAGCCATTTGAAATATAAGTGTACATTGTTCGTTTTTGATCAGACTTTATACTCATTGCAGTAATTTGCAATTCAGTTATGATTCTCCTTACTCAGTCATAATGTATTCATGCGCACAAAAACAAACATTTTAATGAAAAAATTTCTGGAGAGGAAACACTGATTACAACCTACCATAGTCCACGGTCTAGCTCACTTGCTGTTCTGGTTTATGACAGGGGCGGGCAAACTACGTCCCGCCAGAACATTTTGTGCGGCCCACCAACACTTGTAGAAACTTCCATATATTTAATGTAATATGACGAAATACTTTCAAAAATTTCTTGCGATTATTTTTGCAATTGAAATTGCTAGTAATAAAAATAGTACTTCCGCTTTCCCGGACGTAACGTTTCTTGGTTTAAGAAAACGCACATCATTTGAAGTTTTAAGTTGCTTTGTAATAAAGTATTTTTTTATAAATAAACTTCTATAACAAGTCAGGTATCAAGTCAAGCTTTACACATACAGCTATTGCAAGATTTTAAGCACTGGCCCTCGGCCAACTCTGGAATAGTCAATGCGACCCTCTTGCTAAAAAGTTTCCCTAATTCTAGCTTATGCATATGCCGGTGGTTATTGTTTAACATGCACCAACTCAAGAACGGCTAATCATATCAAGCAAAGGAATGATTTTATATAATTCGCATTTAGTGGTATTAAAAACCAGGAGGGTTTTTTCAGTATGTAGCATTTAAAGCATGAAGTAAAAGCACTAAGCATTACCGACTTATTTTTTCTTATTGTTTCAGACGACTTATAAAGCAGAGATGAAATTGCATGAGGCTAAGAGGGAGCTTGCTCATACAAAAGTGGAGCAAGCTAAGATGCAGGTAAATAGCTTTGCCTTGTGTTGACGTGTGCCTAGACTTCGGAAATTGAATAGAGAAAAAGCTTGCTAACTGGCTTCCTAGCTGTTGAGCAAAGCAATTTGTGTTATATTCTGCTTATAAATTATTTAAAAAAAGAACTTAACATATTTTTTCTTTGGTTGTGTACAATTTTGCAAATTGGACTTCAATAGACAGCATATACTTTAAACATCTGTTTTTTTGTGTTCATATTTATTTTAAAAAAAGTGTAAATTAATAAACAAACTGTAGGCAGCTTGCTTACTAGATGCTATTAATTACATACGAACCGCTCAGGATATCCTCGTGTGTGTGTGTGCTTTGAGCAATGCTTCCAAATTTAAAGAATCACATGTTATCAATATATGATGCAATAGCAGGTGGTTTGGGATAGATGTACTCAATATCCGAAACTACCACTTTTTTCGATTACTGAAAAGGAAGAAAGCTTTAAGCTAACTATGAAAAACAACTGACCTTGTAAAAATACAAAAAACGCGCGTTCATCGACATTATTTACGTGAGAATTTATATTTAAATGCAGCACATTGCAATTCATGCTTTGAAACAAAGTTTTCATGACACGTAACTGCGAAATGTGAATTGACCCATAATTAATGCAACTCTTGACTAGAGTATACAGATTTTTATATCTTTACGGTTTCTCATTGATAAAGCGATTTGCTTTGGTGATACGCTATTTGTTTTGGTGAAGCGTTAATTAAATTTTAGCGGTGAGCGATCCATGGTTTTACCGACTTTTGTTTGCTCATCCAGAAAACAATGTAATGTTCTTTAATGCCAGTTCTTTTTTAATACGTTGCTGGTAATGGTATACATCTACGAGGTGTGTCCGAAAAGTAACGAGACCGGTGTTAAAAAAACTGTATTGAAAAGTATTGAAATATACCAAAGTCAAATTCCTTCAAAGTAATTCCCTTCCACTTTGAAACACTTGTGCATTCGCCTTTTCCAGGATTCAATACACTCTGGGAAGACATTTTCTGGGATCTTTTTGAGCTCCGTCGTCGCGGCCATTTTGATGGAATCGATGTCAGAAAAATGGGTTCTCTTCAGAACAAATTTGATCTTGGGGAAGAGGAAAAAGTCACACGGGGCCAGATCGGGGGAATGTGGGGGGTATTCCAAAGTTGCAATGTTCCTATCTGCGAGAAATTGACCAATACTCAGGGCTGTGTGATCAGGAGCGTTATCGTGATCGAGCCTCCATGCGTGAGCTTCCCAAAGACTCCACCTCTTGTCATGCACTGTCTCATAAGGCGCCGAAGAATGTCTTTAAGACATCGTTCATTTCGAATTCCTTCCCCAAGGCCAAACAGTGAACCAAACCGTCTATAAAGACATTCTTCGGCGCCTTATGAGACAGTGCGTGACAAGAAGCGGACCTTTTTGGGAAGCTCATGCATGGAGGCTCGATCACGATAACGCTCCTGATCACACAGCCCTGAGTATTGGTCAATTTCTCGCAGATAGGAACATTGCAACTTTGGAATACCCCCACATTCCCCCGATCTGGCCCCGTGTGACTTTTTCCTCTTCCCCAAGATCAAATTTGTTCTGAAGAGAACCCATTTTTCTGACATCGATTCCATCAAAATGGCCGCGGACGACGGAGCTCAAAAGATCCCAGAAAATGTCTTCCCAGAGTGTATTGAATCCTGGAAAAGGCGAATGCACAAGTGTTTCAAAGTGGAAGGGAATTACTTTGAAGGAATTTGACTTTGGTATATTTTAATACTTTTCAATACAGTTTTTTTAACACCGGTCTCGTTACTTTTCAGACACACCTCGTACCTCTTGCTACCTGCTGTTGTATTTGGCTTGTCCGCTCTGCCAGCTTCACCCAATGGATAGTTGTGAAAGCAGTAATAAAAAGTTAATTTTTTTGACATAGCCAAATCTTGTTTCGAAACAAAACTACTGTTTTTTGAAACTAAATGGATTAAGAAGACATTATATACTGTAGTGTTGCACGTAGCTGCTAAATGTCTCCCAAGTTTTTCGATTCCATAGCATCATCTTATGTGCCCTGTTTTCACCATTGATGCACTTAAGGTTAACAAATTTTTGTCCGTTAAATTGACCTAATGCTTGAAACCCTATCAGAGTTGTGAAAGGGTGCTAAAGTGATTGATATGTATTTTCAGGAATAATCTATTCAATATTAGGCCCAGTATTTCAACTTTTTTTGTAACTGTAGGCAAATTTGTATGAAAAAAGCCTCTGGCTGCGGGTATGTTGCTTTATCTTGCGATGAACGAAGCTAGTGAAGAAGATATTGACCCGAAATAAAGCACTAACTGTTAATGCAATTCCTCGGCCCCCATAATTGATGTCGAGGTTAAAAATATTGAACACAAAGCTGTGCCGGCTTTGCCCAGTTGACAGTTGCGAGAACAGTAAAAAGAGTTTATGGTTTTTTTGACATATGAATTCTCGTTCCAAAATCAAATCAATTAGAAAAATGATGGGGGGTTGCACATAGCCGCTATATTTCTCCTTAGTTTTTCGAGTTCCTGGCAACCTCTTGGTTGCCCTGTTTCGAGCACAGGCATACGTAGAAATGTACTTCTTCACAGTCAAAACAGCCAAAAATTTCGCAAACGTTTATGCAGTCATTCGATGAATGGCATGGAAGCGCAATTTCAAGAACGTGGCAGGACGCCAAAGTGATCGTTATGTATTTTCAGGAATACGGTATTGAGTATTAGGACTGGGACCACTACTTTTTTGTAGTTGCATGCCTAAACTTTTTCTATTTGTACGACCTAAAGCCTATGGCTATGCTCTTTGCATGGTCCTGCCATAAACGCAGCCAGCCAAATAGCAAACTTACCCAAAGTCAAGCACTTAAAGCTGAGTTATTACAATTGGTTAGGCAATGGTTTAAGAGTATAATCCTCTGACCAGGTTATTGTGGTAAAGATGCGGAGAGTTGATGTTATTCCTGTAAGATTTAACGTGAAAAGTTATCAATTTGTTTAACTTTGCTACATTTCATTAATGTGTGATAAGAGGTTAAAATAAGTCAGGCTTGCAATGCGGCTGTACAAACATAACTTGCCATTGCATTACTAAAAAACAAGTCTTATGACGTCCTGCTATATTAATATTGTAATGTATTGATCTTTTCTCACAAGCTGCATATAGGTTGTTTGCTTTCGAAATTACAATGAATAACAACTTTACGCGTGGCTGCTGGTTTTATAACTTTTTTCGTTTTAATCGCCCCAGACACATTATGACATCATAGAGCGAGTTTGAAGCGTTTAATAAATAAACAGAAAAGCATGCTTAAAATACCTAAAAAAAGAATCGCTTGTTGCATCGCCAATTTAGCTCAAATCGTTGTAGAGTTTTTTATCGAATGCACCTTGAAAATATGTCCAAAAAAAGCTTTTAGTCGCGTTTCTACGGTGAGCACTTCATTACAAAATACGGAGAACAAATTGTGCAATTAAGCGTTAATTGTGACGTCATCTCAGACCCCAAAGCAGTGGTTTCCAATCTAGAGGTCGCAGAGCACTTTTTTGGAGCACGCGAAGAAATTACTGACAGTATCAAAAAATTTTCACAGGTGTCTTTTTTTACTAAAATACTCGCTTATCCGTTTATAATTTATTGACCACACTTGATTTAACTTCTAGCATGTTCTGTGACGCAAAAGCATCTATCTGCGTCAATGATGTAACAATGCAAAAGCACGTGTAGTTCTACTTTTACCGCATAAAACCAGAATTCTCAGCGACGAGAGCTTTCTTTCTTTCTCTGTGTATGTGGGTATGACAAGAATTCTCGTTTTGCCATCGCAACTGTGCGTGGCGCGAATAAATCTCTGTTGTTCTCTCTAATCTGCATTTGGATCGCGTGTGACTGCAGAGGGCATGCCTTGATTGTAAAATTGATTAAGCGACAGCAAGTAAAGAGTCTTGATATTACTCGCTGAGATACTGTTAGTGAAAACTTGTTTTCCTAGTTTACCGGTCAAGTAGCTTTCTAGAAGTTTTAAATTTTAAGTTGTGGTAACCTCAGTTTTGATGTCAGTTTTTTACAAGAACACATATTTCAATTAAATAACCTCATTTTCCTAAATATATTTATTGTCATTTTCGGCTTGGAGAAAAAAGGAATTACGTGGAGGAGTACACTAAATTTGAATTTACCTCGTTACTAAGCAATGGTGTAAGGCAGTGTTTCCCAAACTGTATGCCGCGGACGATTTGCAGGTGTGCCGCGAGTCTTTTTAAAGTGCTTTATGTTGATACAAATTTTCCACCAAAATCGAGAAAATGCTGCCATGAGGTAATGGTCAATAACCGCTGTAAGCCGCGGGTGGCGTTGCAGATTACGGCCAGAGAGATAATGACTTCCTTTTGGTGACCAGCATCATTTGGGGCTGCATCAAGCGAATTCCAAAGATTTTCGCCCCGACAAGTGGTGATCTCCAGAAAAAAAAAAGAAAGGTCATCGCCATCCTACCTGTAAAGTGGAAACCGGCGAGTGGAATCAAAGGCGACAGCGAGAATGGTGATGACCTTTTTTTTTTTTTGGAGATCATGTGCCGCGAAATTTGTTCAACCAATTTCCTGCGCCTGCAGACAAAAAAGTTTGGGAACCACTGGTGTAAGGAAACTACAGTGAGTACTGCAGCGTTGTTCTCTGTGCCGAATCAATGGAACCATCTAAATTGAAGCACCATTTAAAAACCAAGCACTCTACCCGCCAGAAAGCATGCAGTATTTTCTCGACGTGAAACAGATCTGCAACGTCAGAGACTCGATGCTACTGGAAATTTCCATCAAGAAAATGTGAAAAATATGGCAGCATTTTGCAACCCCCAGCAATGTGTTTTTAATCGATTTCCTTACATAAAATGGCACTTTTGATTTTGTAACGACAATTGCCTATGTCGAAAAAACATTTCCCAACGGTTGAAAACCGGTGCAGCCATCTGAACTAATGTTACTAACCCCGACATTTCTAATGGGGCCCTGCAAGCGACGCCTAAAGAGCTGGTTAGTTTCAAAAAATATATATGTAATGTATTCTTAAGGTTATTTCTGTGACAAATTTGGTAAAAAGCTTAAAGGGGTCGCGATATAATAGAAAATCTTCAAAGTGGTTGTAAAGCAAAAAAGGTTGGGGGCCACTGCCTATGAAGGTTAATATATTTGCATGTTGGTTAGTAGGAGTCTGGCTTTCGTTTGAGCGAAAAGCAGTTTTCCAATGTCAGGAAATACAAAGTAAAAATATTATCGTTGATTATGAGGTGATTATAACGCCACGAACCCCCTAATGACACTCACCACGGGGAGGTGATTAGTCGTGCCAAATTTGATGCACGTACGCCCAATAGGTTTTGAGGAGTTGAAATGTGCGCACGTACGTAAATACCGAAGGATGATGAAACTGCTTTTTATATTAGATTCTGGTAAGCTAGCAAGCTTTAAATTTCCGTTTTAAATATGAACTATGCAATATGCATTCCATGCTTAGAATGCTTCCACTGACCTTCAATAACAAGGTTGTTTCGGTGCTTCACAGGGTTAGAATTGTAAAGCTGTACACTCACTACGTCGTTAAAGTATTTTTCAAAAGTAGGCAAAATGTTCTCTTTCAAAAAGTTGATTTCAAAAAAAGTTCTAAGTTTCTTGTTCGGAGCTGAAAATAGAAAAATAAATTCTCTGCTAGTGGTAAGCTACCTATTAGCAATTTGTAATCTTGATTGGTTTGAAATGGACTGCCGTTTTCTTGTATGCGATGTGAACCTGGATGTCCCGCTTTCATCTTGAAGAGGAGAAATGGCAAACACTACAACAAAAATAATCAATAATTCTTATTGGTAGTTCTTAAAAATGAAGAAGAAAAACTCTATACTGCACTATATGCAACTTCTACACAGCAGTCAAGTCTATAACTTCGATGCAGTGATAGAGCGAGCAAAGTAAGTTGAATAAGTTCCTGGAGATATTCCATTTTTTTCAAGACATCGTGATATTCTCTTTCATGTTGGCCAGTGTTAAATTGACTCCGTCTCCTTGATATACAGGGGGGTGCAAAAGTAGGTATACAGTTGTACCACATCAGTGAAATTAGTGGCATATTATATAGAAGTGAAAGCAACATTTCTTAAAATAAAAATCCATCTAGTTTTAGTCATTTCGTTTAATTAAAAAGCAGGTTTTGTTTTTAGCAAGATGGAGCCCCACTTCATTTTGCTCTCACTGTGCATGCACTGCTTGACTTAATATTTTCCAACTGATGGATTCCACGACGAGGTGCTATTTACTGATCCCGCGCTTGCCAGGTTTAACTTCTATGAACTTCTTTTTGGGGGAACCATAAAGGATAAGGTTTTTGCACGCAAGCCCCGTGCTGTTGAAGACCTGATTCTGTTCATTTTGAAGGCTTGTCAGGAAATTGATGCTGGTGAAGACCTTTGTTTTAGAGCGTGCATGAGTGTTCGTTCTCGATTAGAGGAGTGTATGAACGCTGACGGCAAGCAATTGGAGTACCTGAGAATAAGAGCTTCTTATTACGTATGTTTCTTATTACATGTTGTGCAACGTTCGTTTTTTGTATAATAAATGCTGTTAATAATGTACGTGTTAACTATTTTTATCACTGTATACCTACTTTTGCACCCCCCTGTATATATTGTTTGGAATCTATGTCGAATCAAGTAGATATCAGCTTTCACTGCTTACAAGTTCTCTGGGAGAAATGTGAGAAAATTTTTTGGGAAGATCAGAAAAAGCTTGAAAATAGTTGTTTTTCCGTAGTCGCCGTCATGGTTGAATGGCTTTGACCGCCGTTGGCGGCAGCAACTCTCGAGAGTTCAAACCTCACGTTGGTTGCGTTGTTGTGTGCTTGGAAAATGCATTTTTCGGCTGTTTCTCTTGCTTGGTTGCAACGTTTGTAATAGAAATGCACTGTGCCAGCAGCACTGGTAACTCCGAAGCAGGTCTAAACACAACCTGTAAGTAACCGACGAAAGGATTTTCCATGGCTGAAGAATAAACATTTACAAACTAACTCAACCGTCAATGCTCATTAAGTGTTAATGGGTTTCAGGGAATTCCTTCATGAAGTACAGAGAGATGCACAGGAACATCGACTCAGATGGAAGGAGATCGAGAGTATTTGTAATTGTACGTTTGCCACGTTGAAACGTACAACCATGCACGATGACGGCAAGAAATCATCGAATGATGATTCACTTTCATCGGAGAGTAAGTGACTGTTAGCAGGTGTTGTTTTGCGTTTGATGCATGTTATGTGTGATCATTTTTACAAAATAAATTCGTTGAATGTTTGTTTCAGTTTATGAGAAACGAAGTTTGCAAATTGCTGAGGATGATGGTGGAGGATTGACGATGAAAGGTGCGTCTCTATTATATATTTCCAAGAATGCACTACAGTGATCCCTCGCTATATCGGGCTTCACCTATCGCGGCTTCGCTGCTTCGCGGAATTTTTTTAGTGACAGTGACAATGTTTCCTACCTTGTATTCAATGCTATACAGTATAAAAAACATTGTTTTACAACACCGTTCTTTAAACTATTATAGTTATTTGTAAGAAAACGTTAATATTTCTATTTCTTAAACACATTTTGGGCCTGAAAAGAGGTTTTGTTTTTTGTTTCATTCTGCAGTACAGTATTGCATTGTAAAATAACAGTAAAAAATAAAGCTGACTACTTCGCGGATTTCACCTATCGCGGGTAATTTTTGGAACGTATCCCCCGCGATAGACGAGGGTTCACTGTACATTACATTTGTTATTTCCACAATGAAGATGAAACTTCGATGAGATCCAACTGAGAATTGAACACGCATAGAGCGATAGACAGAGCATGCCCTTCCTATCCCACTAAAGCATAATTAGTGGTGCTTAATCTATCACAAGCACTTAAGAATCTGAATAGATTTTGGTGGTACGGAACTCAATATGGCGATGAGAAAAGTTGTTTGGCCCAATCACGTGACCTATAACGTAATTGAGATGCAGCACACACAAGATCTTTTTTGACCCTATTCCTTTCCAGTTGATGCGACACAGCCACTGACGAGTGTGTTATAAAAAGCTTTTGGCAGTGTGGCTTTTTTAATAGCTGTTTTGAAGTTAGTATTTGTTTGAAAATGCATCACCGGTTTAAAAATGTACTTTTTTGTTTTGTTGTCTTTCAGACCCGCAGGACAGATCCTGGTAATACTTTGCAGTGGGCTGTTGTAAAGAACTGTTTCGAAGTTTACTAGTTTCAAGATTTCGCTTGTATTGCTTGACTAGTTCCGACTATTTAACTTCTTGATAAGAGCTGCCAAGCAGAAGAAATAATCTTATAGCGCTTTTACCAACATCACTACCACATAATCATTTAAAGGTTTGAGCGGATGGCCATAGTCGCCATAAAAGCAAGGTTTCTGCTTCAGCATACTCGCTTACTACACCAAGCCGGCAAATGCCTATGTTGGAGATGACGTACCGGTGCGCTTATCAACAGCCAATAATCACATATAGCACTGGAAATTTGAAGTGACATTGTTTTTGCCACGAGTTCATGAACGTGCGCTGTTGGTAATCGCTTTGCAGTAATGGCTTGTTTTTGCAGCCGCGACTCTGTCATCACCTTCCAACAGCACGAATGGCAGTAGTCATGCGAAAACATTTGATAGCCCCTATGCATCTGCAAAACATCGACATAGTGAACCAACGTGAGTAGCTTCTATTAGTCTATACTTACGTCTGTTAATGTCTGGCAAACGTAGGATATGGAGGGACATCTATTTTTTGATATGAAATTAGTTTTACATGATGACATTATTAAACTATGCTTTTGTCGTGACTTTATAAACATTTTTTGCAATGTGATATCGGACCAACTTCTAACTGTATAAAAATTGTCGCCAAACAAACGATCTTTTCGTGAGATCGCTTGGTATGCTAACCGGCTTTGCTGGGATCATCCGCAGGATACACTTGTCCGTCATCATCGTGAGGGTAAAGAGCATTGTTTTATTAGACTGCGCAGGTTTCTCCCTAAAAACAGCTGCGACAAGCTGTTATAGCGCGATGTTTTTCGACGTGGCTAGTTATAAAACTAAGTGTACTTTACTCGTATACTCGAAGGCGCATGGGCAGGCATAGCCTCTGTTTCTCCAATTTCCTGTGTATGCCTATGCGCTCAGGTACCGGTCTACTTCCTCTTAATTTAATACTGATTTTACTCAAAAACAGGCTGTCAACCTACCAATTTTTCAACGAGTCCGGCGGCATAACGTAAAAATTTAGAATAGACCCCTGATCGTTAAACTAAATAGTTGATTGGATTTAATACCACAAAAATTTTCCGTGAAATGGTAGACTTATTCCGCGACTTGGTGCGCCAATTATGCTATATTTTTTCCCTTAAGTTCCTGGTTACGTCTATGTGCTTTGGTCCAGACGTGGCCAGGATGGGAAGGTGACGTCATTGAAACTCTAAATAAAATTGTTTAGAGTACAAGTCTCAGCTTAATTGAAGACTAAAAGTTTATGCAATTGATTGATAAATATTCCACGTTTTATAAAACTCTGCTCATACTTTTTACCTAACTATAATTTATGCCTCAAGTTAGAGTTTATGTCTCAAAATTTTGTTTAGAGTACAAGTTGAGGCGTAGCATGAAAAATTCTTTGTTTCTCTTTAGTTTTATGCGCGCCGCGAGAGCTCTGCACGCATAAAACTAAATAGAGAAACAAAACATTTTTATTAGCATTAGCTTTTCATCCGCTGTTCGAGGCTGGTGGCTGCGGTAACCCACCTGTATTGAAATAACCGAATTTGCTTATGATTTTGCCTTTAAATTAGCTACGGTGTATGTGTCATCTGCAGTGTACATCTTTTTTTTAAGTAACGGTGAAAGTACTTTTTTAAACGAAAGTAAACTATACAGTCAGTATTGCGACATCGCTCTGCATTATGACGAGACGGAGTTATGTATGCTGCAGTATAGAAAAAAAGCACGGTGCTAGGCAAATGTTTTAGCTGGCAATCAGTTGATGTTAAAACTGGAAAATTTATTTCGATTTTGCAGTATCATCTCTTATGTAAATAGGTCTATTTAGGAACCAAACTTAACTCTAGGAAAATGTTCTCTGACGTTAGAGGAAAAAAATCTCTTCGAAAAAAACAGCACTGATTCTGTGGGGCGATGATCGTGCTGCAATCACGGACGGCACGATTGATATTCCACCTGAGATTAACTGCCATTTTGACCCTACCCAACGAGTTCGAAAATGCAATACCCCATTGAGGTGTGGTGCAAAATATTTGGTCGTTGCACTGCACGAATTCGAGCTTCACAATGCGCTACTCGTTATCTGGCACTTAACTTTCCTCCGTATTAACTACATCAGCTTTCTCCAGCGAACAATAGCTCAAACAATATTTTAAAAAAAGTTTTTTCATTAAACTGCAGCTTTTTGTTGCCTGAAAGTTCCAGCAGACATTGCTTAACGGAAATATCGCGACCAACGATTCTATGGCGTAACAGTTGCTTTGGAGAGTTTAAAAAAATGCAGGAAGGCAAAAGAAATCGCGATTTTTTAATTGAAAGCGGCTTTTTATCTTCCGCATAAGCTCAGTAATTAAATCGATTTTATTTGATGCAGTTTGGCCGCTTAAATTAGATTCAGCATGTTTCTGTGCACTAAACTAGGATATGCATTTTTAAATCTTAAGTATGACTTTTTTACGCTGGCTTGTCGACCTATTAAATGATCAGGATTGCAATGAACAAGGGTCGGGACAAACTGCTTGGATAAAAAAATGCCCCAAGGTTAAGAAAACGCAGAAACTGTAAGCGCTTAAAAAGCAATCACTTGTTGTGGTGCTTAGGCAAAACAAATCACCGCTTAGATTTGAAGCTGTGTAAGCTTTCAATGTTGACTCGATATCAGCATTGTCTGAGAAAACGAAAAAACAAGTGTTAGTAAAGACATCTTCTTGCTTTTTGAAGGGGTACAGTTTTTCAGATCTATTACTCCATTGCTGGGTTTCGTATGACCTTAAATGTCCTTTAAGTTATAGAAAAAGTTTTTTTCCCTATGACACTCACAGCGGAGTGGTGGTCAATAGCGCCAAGTTTCATATTTTCATGATCAGTAGCTTCGGAGGTGTTCAAGCTCACACGCAGACAAATCTTTTGCACTATGCTTGTACATTAGGTTATATGTGTGTCATATTTTCCAGCTTACGACCCATCAGATCACCACCATCGTATAGGTTTGTTGCATGAATATTATTTTTGTGGTACCGGATGCCGAGTACCACTTATTCGATCAACTTGTTTGATTTTACGCCATTTAAAGTCGAACTAACTGATACGCCTAATCAAGTTTATGTTGTGTCATTTTTTCAGAATTTGATTTACTCATATGAAATGATCGTTATTTTATCAATGTTCGAAGTACAGGGTGATTCAAAAAGAAAGCCGCAATTTCAACTTACTGTGCTGTATCTTCATAACCACAAATCGCCCACAAATGGTACATATATCAAATAGATGGAAACGAAATAAAATTTTATTTCGTTTCCATCTATTTGATATACAGGGTGGCCCAAAAGTAGGTATACAGTTATTAAAAGTAGGGTTTAGGTCCAAAAGTAGGTTTGTAGTTCTCATGTAGGCACTTTAAACCTCTAGATTGATAGTTATATATTAGACGGAAACTGTTTAATCTCTTAAGTGCTCAAAATGTCCACCGCCAACATTGCCACATTTACACCTGTTCAAAACACTCTGACACACAGCGCGGCACTAATTTCGATCTTCATCAACTTCTCTGAATGCGTCATAAATGTAATCTTTTAATTCATTTACTGTTTTGGGATTCTTTTTATACACCTTGTTTCTTACAACACCCCAAAAAAAGAAATCCATTGGTGTCAGGTAAGTGAGCGTGGTAGCCATTCACTGCTACCCCTTCTTCCGAACCAACGCTGTGGAAGGACTTCGTTAAGATAATCTCTTACTCTTAACGCCTAATGTGGAGGTGCTCCATCTTGCTGAAAGAAGAGTTCATCGAAATCAGGTTTGGTTTGGAGTTGTGGCACTACCACTTCACGAAGAATTTCCAAATAATTCTCTCCATTAACTGTATACCTACTTTTGGGCCACATAAAGTGCACTGCTGGTAATTTCAAAGCGCATAAAAAATAGTTTAATAACTGTATACCTACTTTTGGGCCACCCTGTATGTACCATAAATAAATTTTCTGTAAATAAAATTTCCTGCACCAATCAACAGCCGCCTCAACGTGGTGGTATGGTCCCCGGCCCCGTTTGGGTTGGGTCGAAATGGCTGTTAGCCTTCCCGAGGGTCCCAGTTACCCCGGGCACTCCCCATTCATTTTTTCGCTATGCTGCCCCCTGAACGACCGCAGAAGGGCAGCACACAGCATCTTTAAAATCGGTCGCCTGTTTTCACTTTTTCTTCTCTCCTGCCTTACTCTTGCTCTTCTTCGTCTCCTCATTCTTCTTCTTCTCTTGATGAGCAGTAACGTTCATCCCAACCCTGGCCCCATCTTTCCTTGCTCTGTGTGCGCTGGAAATGTGACCTGGTGGGGCAAGTCAGTGCAATGCTGCACATGCTCCAAATGGGTTCATCTAAGGTGCTCACAACTTTCTTTATCTAATTTCAGAGCTCTAGGCAGCTCTCACTCTTGGAGCTGCCCCCCCTGCCGTAATACTGTGACTCCCCCCTCCTCGGACTCCTCTGACACGTATACCTCCACTGTGGAATCTGGCCCCCCCTCTGCTAATGCTGCACTCTCGCCCCACCCTCGTCTCCAAACCTCTTATCCCCCATCTGCCCATTTTATATCTCCTTCCTCTGCACTCCCACCACCGTCCCTAGCTCCTGGCTATACTTCTGCACCTCCTGCCTCCTCTCCCCCCTGACTCTCTCAGGGTTCTTCAATGGAATGCTGGAGGTCTTCGAGCCAGGAGCACTGAACTACTTCACTTTCTTTCGTGCCATCCTGTCGACCTTATCTGCATTCAGGAATCCAATCTTAACTCCTCTTCCTCTTTCCGGATTCCTGGATTCTCTGCTCTGCGTTCTGATCGCACCCACTCCCGGTCTGGCATTCTCTCTTCTGATGCAACGCACTCCAGCGGCGGCGTTGTCATTTTCCTCAGACAGGGCCTATCTTTCTCTGAACTTTCTACCTCCTCTCTTTCTTCGCTCGACCCTTACTCTGATTATGTAGGGGTCAACATCTCTCTAAACAAATCCTCCTCGGTGTCATTTCTTAATGTGTATGCCCCCCCTATTCGCTCCTCCCCAACGGATGGCAGAACCGACTCCTTCTCTCCCTCCATTCTTCCCTCCTCCAGAAATCTCTTCATTCTGGGGGACTTCAATTGCCATCACCCGCTTTGGGACTCAAGAGGTACTTCCGACCTTCGTGGGGAGGAAGTATTCGACTGGGTCATCTCCTCTGACCTTCCCCTCAATGACCCTGACACACCCACCCTTCTCTATCGCTCCTCTGGCAGTTGCTCCTTTCCTGACATCTTCTTTGCTCCTTCTACTCTTGCTTTTTCTTGCTCCTGGGAGGTGCTTCAGGACCTGGGTTCTGACCATCTACCAATTCTTCTTTCCGTCCCTCTTTCTCCGGTCTTTCGCCCCAACGAGTGTCCCCCTTCCTTCAATTTTCAGAAAGCTTGCTGGGTTGGGTTTGCCTCCTACTTTGACTCTCACTGTCCTTCTGCAGAGGAATACTCGTCTCTTTCTCTTTCCTCTGCAGCTGCTCTCTTTACCTCTCTGGCACTGAATGCAGTCAAATCTTCCATTCCTTTCGGCCGCATCAAACGCCCTCCTAAAGCCTGGTGGTCTGCTGAGGTGGAAGAAGCGGTTAGTGAAAGACGCAAGGCTTTCGCTGCCGCTCACAAAAGTGATGAAGATCGCCAGGCTTACATCTCCGCTTCTCGACGTGCCTCGTCAGTCATCGCCAAGGCCAAGGCTGAGGCATGGCAGACGACTTGCATTTCTCTTTCACCTAAATCTAACCCTAAATCTGTGCACTCTCTTCTTCGCTCTATCGCTGGCTCTCCTTCCTCGTCTTCCTCCTCTCCTAACTTTTCCAACTGTTCTTCTCCCAGGGAATCGGCTTCGGCTTATGCCGCTTACCTGAGGTCTCACTTTTCCGTTTCTCAGCCAAAGACCCTGCGTAGCAGAGCCAGAGGCTATGTCACTGAGCTCCGCCGAGGCACGTGCTCTGTGGAGTCTCACTCGTCCTTTTGCTCTCCTTTCTCTCCCGCGGAATTTCATGCGGCTGCCTCCAACCTCTCCTCATCCACTGCCACTGGTCCAGACAAAGTTGCCTATCCCATGATAAAGCATCTTCCTCGTTCTGGCATGGATTTTCTTCTTCACATCTTCAATCTTTCTTGGTCTTCACATTCTTTTCCTTCCATCTGGAAGACATCTTCTATTATTCCCATACATAAGATGGGAAAACCTCTCGACTCTCCTGCTTTCTTCCGGCCTATCTCTCTCACCTCCTGCGTATCAAAGCTGTTTGAACGCATCATTCTATCCCGTCTTCTCTTCTTTCTGGAATCTAATTCCATTCTCTCTCCCCGTCAGGCCGGTTTCCGCCCTGGACGGTCTACACTTGATCAAATTCTGTACCTTTCTCAGTCCATTTCGGATGGGTTTAACAAACCCAGGCCGGGCTCTCGGACGATCCTGTCTACTATCGATTTCTCGAAAGCTTTTGACTCTGTCTGGCATCCCGCCCTTTTCCACAAACTAATTTCGGCTGGCTTCCCTCCTTGCTTTGCTCGTTGGACTCAATCTTTCCTTCCTGATAGGCGCGCTTCTGTGGTTTTTCAAAATCACAAAAGTGGTTCCTTTCGAGTCCGTCGAGGTGTTTCGCAAGGATCCGTTCTTGGCCCTGTACTTTTCTCCTTATTTATTAATGATCTTCCGGCCTCTCTGCCTTCTTCCGTCAGCTGCTCTCTTTATACTGACGACCTGGCCATTTGGTCCTCCTCACCCTCTTGGTCCCCACTGCGGTGGAGGCCACACAAGGAGCTGTGTTTCGATTGGAGTGCTGGTCTGAGCACTGGTGTCTTCCTCTCATTCCGAGCAAATGTGAGGCCTCCTTCTTCTCAGTGGATACCCACCAGGCTAACCTCCAGCCCAATCTCCTCCTACTCGGCTCCCGCCTCCATTTTAGTCCCACTCCAACTTTTCTTGGGGTCACCTTCGACCGCACTCTTTCCTTTTCTAAGCATGTATCTTCGCTGAAGGCCAAGTTTTTCCCACGTCTGAAGGCCTTACGCTGTATCTCTGCTTCATCATGGGGCTCTTCTAAGGAGTCCCTCTCTGTTCTGTATAAATCTTTTCTTCGGTCCCTTCTCACTTTCGCTTCACCCGGATGGTTTCCTTTTCTAAGCATTACCAATGTCACCAAATTGGAACGCCTCCTCCGAGTGGCCAGTCGCGCCACCACCGGCTGCCTCTCGTCCTCCCCTATCCCTCTACTACTCACCGAGGCTTCTCTACCTCCCCTACGAGTCACCCTGACTCACTTCACTCTTTTATCTTATGAGCGGGCTCTTTGTCTCCCAACCTCCTTTGCCATCTCAGGTTTGGCCAGACTTGGAGTGAAACCAAGACTCTGCAGATCGTCTTGGAGAGCTTTTGCGTCCACTCACCCGCTCATGCTTCCTTCTACTTGTTCTAGGGAGGCTCTTCTTGCTTTCCCTCCCTGTCCTCCTTGGAATCTACCTTCTTTCACGGTGGAGTCCACCCTTTCAAGGTGCGGCTCTCGCCCACCTTGACTCTCTCCCCCCTCATGACCTGGTACTCTGGACAGACGGCTCTGTTCCTTTTCCTTTTGGCAAGGGCGGCTCCGGCGTTCTTGCCAACTGCTCTCTCTGTGGCACTGAGGCCACTCTTTCCTTTTCGGCAGGCCCAGTATGCTCCAGTTTTTCCGCTGAAGCCTGCGCCATTCTGCTGGCTCTTTGCTGGTCTCTGCAGCACCAACAAGTCTGCCATTTTTCTTCTCTTCTCCTCCTGTCTGACTCTCGTTCTGTCTTAGCCGCCCTTTCCTCTCCTCCATCTTTCCTGTTATCTCAAACTCTGTGGCAGATCTGTCCTCTCTCTCCTTCTGTTCTATTAGACTACAATGGATCCCCGGACACTCGTTTCTCCCAGGGAATGACGCAGTCGATGAGCTGGCCAGACGGGGTGCGCTACTTGTGCCATCCGCAATCCCTTGTAGTCTCTCTCCTCTTACCTCTCGTATCCATTCTCGTCTTATCTCGGACTGGAGGCATACTGTCTCTTCCAAATATTTTGACACAGGTTCCCTCAATTTCCACCGAGGAACTTGTGCTCCCTCGTCATGCTTGCTGTGTCATCTCTCGTGTTTGCTGCAAAGGACACAGCTTTTTTTTAGGTTCTTATCTCTCTAGGATTGGCAGAATCGAGAATTCTTCTTGCAGCGCCTGTGGACACCCTTCCCAGGACATCTCTCATCTCATTCTGCACTGTCCAGCTACGGACTCCTTGCGCCGCTCACTCTTTGGCGACTCTCTGTCTCTGTACGACCTCTGGTCCAGACCCTGGGGAGTCGCTCGGCTTCTGGGGCTCCATGGTCTTCCGCCATGCCCCCATCCCTCGGAAGGGGTCGGGTAACCAACAACAACAAATAAAATTTTGGAAACTGATATCATTGTGACGTCATACACAAACAGACTTCTGTGATGTCATAATTGACAAACTAGCATTTTTCCAGCACGGTTGCTTTATCCTTTTTGTTCCTCACTGACAAGCGCACAGCAAAAATCTTTTTGTGTTCTGCAGTTCAGCAAAACTGAATCTGTTATTTCACTGCAGCTGGCGTTCCAACGACGTTTTGGCATTGCTGCGCTAAGTGCCGAAAACATTCGTCGTTGGTACAAAGAATTTGAGGAAACCGGTTGCTTGCGTAAAAGGAAGAGCTCAGTGCGACCAAGGACGTGAGAGGAGTTCAAGAGACTTTTTGGCGAAGCCCACGATTGTTAACCCGCCGTGCCAGCCAAGAACTGGGCATTCCCCAATCAACTGTATGGCTTGTGTTAAGATGACGTTTAGTTATGTGACCATACTAGTTGCATATGGTACAAGCCCTTTATGATGGCGACAGAGTAAAGCGTGTGGAATTTAGTAACGTCATTTTACGGGGTGTCGAAAATGACAACTTCGCACCACATTTGATTTTTAGTGATGAAGCAACATTTAATATCAGCGGCAAAGTTAACCGTCACAAAGTCCGAATGTGGGGGCGCGAAACTCCACACTTTTTTGTGGTAGAAGTTGATCTGTAACTCTATAAGTTAGAATTGTTGTGGATCTCTTGAAATTCCTCATTGACCCTTATACGAAAATCAATTGGTAAGAATATCTTTACTGCATCTTATGTAGGTCGTTTCATGAACCGGCGCGATGGTGTAGTCGTTAAAGCGTCCGCATCGCAGTCGGTAGACCTGGGGTTCATTCCCTAAGTCGAGTCATACCAAAAGACTTTAAAAAATGGTATCCACAGCTTCCCTGCTTGGCGCTCAGCATATGAAAGGGATAGTGAGGAGAACAAGCCGGTAAGCTTGCTTGTTATGTCCTTGGGCAAGGCACTTAACGGGACGCCTCCACCTTTATGTGGTAGACAGGTGGCCCACCCGTACTTCATCGGGTTACAATTGTGAAGTTGCTCACCCAGCATGTAAAAGACGACTCTTGGGTACCCACCAGTGGCAGCCCGCCTTGTTGATGATGGGGCTACCAGTCACTCAAGACTGGTTCGAAATAGGCTGCCATCTTTCCCCTGGCCTAATTTCAATTAGGTTGGCGGCATGAAACTGAATTGCGTTCATGCCCTACCTCCATCCCGAGGAAGAGGAGGGGTAACCACAAACAAACAAACAAATTCCACAAGAGATTTTAAAGCATCGCTGTGGTTCCCCGAAGTTTAAGGTGTTTTGTGCCGTTTCCTCTAAAAAAGTTTTATGGGCCTTGGCTTTTTTCCCAAATCAATAAAGATTTTAAAAATTTCATCTGCCAACAGGATTGAGCATCATCGCATTGGCATTGTAATTTTCAAAGTTTTCTGAACAAAACTCTACCTCAACCTTGAATAGGTCACACAGGACGCCAAGACTTAGCACTACGCTTGTGGCCACCAAGATCGCCAGACCTTACAACCTGAGACTTTTATGGGGTTATATCGAAGATATGGCTTTTATGTCACCATTAGCGACTAGTCTGGATGACCTCAACAGCAGAATCACGGCAGCAGTGATTTCATTGGACTAAGATACTGTAAGGGGCATTTAGAACGAGTTCAATTATCATCTTGATGTTCATGCAGCCGTATAGCTTACCCTTCATACCTGTTTCACCATTTGCTGTTTTTTGTAATTGTTACACCTTTTCCATTGCAAAGCTACTTTGAATAAAAATGGATACTAATTGTTTCAAAAAATTTTCTTTTCGTCAGTGAAGAAATTCGTAACTATAGCGTCACAGGTATATGCGCTCCTATTACGTCACAATTATATTGATTTTTGAAAATACTATTTCGTCTCCTTTTGTTCGATAATGTCCATTCACGGACGGTTTGTTGTTGGAGAGATACGGCTCGTGAAAATTGGAGCATTCTTTTTGAATTACCCTGTATAACGGTTTATTAATTTGACTCTAGCATAGTTTCTCTTGTTTATATATTCAAGCTACAAATTTCTTACCACTGTCATATTGTCATAACTTGTAATGTCATCGCGAATTGCAATTCATATTTGCAATGAAACTGAAGACTTGATGTTAAGTTTATTCACATTGCAAGATGGACAATTTATTTGATAATTCACATTAAACTTTTTGCTCACCGTAGGACAGTGGTGAAAGGGCAATGCAACTTTTAAGTAGTTAGGAATTTTTTCTTAAGTTGATTTAGTCATTGAAACTCAAACAGGTTGGTCTTATTTCAAACCCCCCAGAAAGAAATGGTTTTGTCCACGGACAGCAAAGATAATTTTTGAAATTTACACTGGTTTCTGAGAAACAGGTTATTTTGGGATAGTGGCATATGTTTTACTTTACCTGGTTACGTTAAAAACAAGAAATGTACGTGGTTGTTAAATTGTTTTGACAGGTCCAAGTCTTCTACCTACTTGAGTGTCACAATTCCAACATACAGATCTCCATCACCCATCCAGGAAGAAAATGAAGAATGTTCTACTTCCAGGAGGAGGAGTCCATCTCCTGTGGGTAGGAGAAAAATCTCGCCTAATAGAGCGCCTCAACTCTGTTTCGATGCTGGTGATGTAAGCCAACGTCTTTCGTGGAACTCTCGTTCCTTTCCAGATATCACTGCGTCCAAAAGCAAATCGATTGGTAGATCATGCGGCGTGAGGAAGTTCGCCACAATCGATGGTCACACGATGGCAACTAAAATGAGTGGAAAAGGATAGGATCTTGCATAAGTTTTGTTTCAAATTACTGAACAATGTAATATTGCCAATTGAGCTGTGCAATAATATTTTTTAGTCCTACTACATTTTGACATTTCTTGCCAGTGATGAAACTTAATTTCTTAGTTCTACTTGCAGTTACGAATTTCACGTCGTTTTTTTTACATTTTTTCCTATCATTTGTATTTTCACTTACATAAGGTTGTTTCATACCAATAATCATTTCAGTTGTCTTATTCCATTCCAGTATTTTATGTAATTAGCATCACATACAATCGCGACCCGCAGGAGAAAATATCTGCCATATAGTATTAATAGTACTTATCTTACAGAATACAGCTCTAGAAAATAAACTTGATGGCTGACGGCATGCAACAATATCTTCGTAAATAATGCCAGAATGTTGTGGGCTAGTTGTAATGTGCGTAGGAAACTTAGACCTGCATCCCCCGAAATCCTCCAGGAAAAGCGTCTTAAGATATACAATTTAACATTGCCACATTTTTTGCACGGAAGGGATTTTCAGGGAAACTGGTTTTTGCAGTAATGTTTAAGCACCGTTAAAAGTAATTTATGTTTTACTAGAAAGTTTTTTAAAAAATATCTTCATTTACGAAATATTGTAGTTCACGGCAGCAAGAACGTGCTGGCCTTAACCCATCACGATGCCAGTGGCGCAATTCAAAACAAGACGTTTAAAACGTCTTCCCTCAAAATGGTCTTTTGCTCCAGTAGAGGTAATGCTTTTATGGTTGTTCGAAGAGCTGCTACTTTGAATGCGAACAACTTAAATTTTTCTAGGACAAATCTTTTTAAGTCCCGTGTTTTGGTGTGCATGTCCTTGGTTTGTAAATGGTGTACAATACACTTATTTTACTGTTGTACACATGCTACGTGGGGTAAGGCAACCCACCAGACCTGACGTTGAAATTCCCCGATTTATGTAGAAGCCTTGTGTGTAAAAACCTTGCCACTTGCAGAAAAGTATTTAGAATAATTTTCCTGTTAGTACAATCCCTCTTCAAAAAAAAATCGAAGTAGAACGACTTCAAACGCTCCGCTTTGCCACTGTATGCATGCTTTTAAGCTTCATTATTAAACTTGAATTTCGACTGAAAGTTGCAATAGTTTAGTCGGAAAATTTAAGCATAGCTCAAATTTGTGACGCTCTGCGATTTTTACATATTAGCTGCTGCCATTCATAGGCTTTTATATTGAAGAGGTTTTTTGTTTTCTGAAAGTGACCAACTAGTCTTGATTTTTTGTTCATAAATATTTTCATCTTACGATTACAGTAAACATTTGTTCAATTATTTACGAAACAAACTGTAAGCAGACCCGCTTCGTGTTTGCCAGTGATGCAGGCACAATGCATTTCTACTGCAAGCAATGCAACCTAGGAAGAAAAATTGGCGCAAAATTCGTTTCCCAAAAGCACATTGCGAAACCCATGCGGGCATTGAACTCACAACCTTACGTCTACGAGCCAGCGCTATTTTGCATTGAGCTATGCTGTTCGTAATTGTGAAGTAGAGTATTTGTTTCCACTTCGAGCGTTAAATGTTCCTTTATAATTTATTAGTTTTTAAGTGCCCGATCAAAGTAGAGATAGTGATAGATCCAATAAATTTACTGAACATCGTTCACACGAAAGTTGTAAAAAATTTTAATATTTCCTAAAAAAAATAGGCGGCAAAACTGACGTCTTATTTGGTTTTGCTGTAGCAGATACAACATTGCCTGCGTGTATTTAGGGCAGTCTCTCTTCGCTGATGATTAACCTTAACGATTTTTTCACTCTGCACTACCAGCTGTATTGATAGCAGCACTAACTCCACTGTCCCATATTCTGTAAGTCGATTGTCACATTCAGTTAAAAGTGCACTTTTTCACATTTCTTTATTTAGCTTCGTATACATTGCTAAAGTTTTTGTTACGTGAACTTTCACCTGCCTCAGGTGACAAATTTTCTTTCAACCAGATATTTGATCCGTAGCGCAATAATGTCGATGGTCACGCCATTCTATGACTCTTCCATCATTCTTTCGACATGCCACCTTCGAGACTGCTAATCATAAAACCACTGATATGCACACAAAATTTGTTGATTTTATTAAATTGTTTTTTAAATTTATGTACAATAAAAGTAATGAATGAGCAAATGATATGTTGCAAAATCACGGATTAGAAAACAAAAAAATGCACACTGCGATCGGTTAAAGCAAACTCTAATCGTGTCAATCAATTTAGAAATTTTGCTTGGAAGGTGTGGAGGAGCAAGAATTAACTCGTTTAGAATTATCGTGTATTGGATGGAATTGGTGACTTAAGCCGGAGATTTTTGTAAGATCGCGTGAACACATCGATGTTATTGCATATTGTCAACTTGAATCTGTAACGTCTTTTGAGAGACCAACGTCCATTATTTTTCCTTAAATCAACCAGTGATTAAAAAAAACACTAAATAAACCTGTACGACCTTTGTGTTCGTACTACTTCTGCAACTAGTGGCGAATCGCCGGTGTTCAGATTAGGTGCACTGAGAATTTGAACAGAGTTCAGATCAACTTCAAAAGTAGAATAACTGAGGAATATAGCTGTGCTCCCAACGTGCACTTATGAGCTCGTTTGATCTCAACTATAGAGTGGCTGCTGGCTTAAAGACGACCTTTGTGTTCATATTACTTCTACAACTAGTGGTGAGTCGCCGGTGTTTAGCTTAGGTGCGTGGAGAATTTGAACAGAGTTTAGATCAACTTCTAAATAGAATACCTGAGAAATGGGGAAGTTGTGCTCCCAACGTACCCTTATGGGCTTATTTGGTCTCAACTATGAGTCGCTGCTGGTTTAAAGACTGCAAGGTAATTTTGTAATCTCCCTAAGTTTAATTAATTATGTTCTTACCAAGAGTTCTTCACTTTACTTCATCTACAAAACAAATCTTCCCTTGGCTATAATATGTAAGATTACAACAATATTTTAAATATTTGACGGCAAACTAATTACTTTTTCAGAAAAAGCTGTATTGGGTTAATTCTTTGGTGTCCACCACGACCACATAGGCTTATTGCAACTGAGAAATGCAAAACAATTATACGTACTGTAGGCTTGGCTTTGAAATGTCTTAAATTTACCCAAAAATATGTTCAGCATTCCAAGAATTCATTCGACGAAAATTGTTCTGGTAGTGAACAAAAGAGCACTAAAAGGCAAATTGGCCAACTTGAAACTGACAATTAAGTCATAATAGACTCTGTCAAACAAGTACAACCTTAAAGTCGTATTTTACGCGATCCGGCAAGACAGAGTTCGAAATTTTTTTGGAAAAAATAATACAAACAATTTCTCAACAGTTAATGCAAAAGTATTTTACACGCGGGTATTGTTTCATTTTCATTTGTTGCTTAATTGGGTAAACTGATGCAAAACATTAACTGAGAGATTTATAAAAATGTTTTAAAAGTGGAGGTGTCGCAACACTTCCAGACGAGTCGCCGCTGTCTGCAATCACGAAAAAAAGAAAAGTTTACAGGTATAATAAGATAAGATGAAAAATCATTGTTTAAGAATGCATAACAAGATTTTATCATTTACGGTACATAAAATAACTCTGAAATTTTCGTTTAACGTTATAAATATGATCAATTAAGCTTGAAAGAATCTCACAAAAATTGTACAATGAAAAGCCAATCAAACGCATAGCACTAATAAGTGTTGCAGTCAGCTGTCGAATATTGAGTACATTGTTTGTCATTTGTTACCTCCACAAATCCAGTGGTATTAACAAGACCAGAGCCTTCGACCAAGTTATGTAAATTGCAGTAATTTGTTCCATAATCCAATATGGCATACCATGTATTGGATCTCGAGTCAGCGCTGACGAGACAACCAGTTCCATAGTTTGATGGAAACTTTTCGTAAATAACCACTCCTGGTAAGTAGGCGGCAGATGGGCTTGCAACAAATTGCATCTTTAAAGTATCAACATATTTCTTCTTGGGAGTGGTATGAGTTGCGACGATGTTTGTTAAGCTGCTTGCTGATAACTCGTAAAGACACTTTTCACCACCTTGCTGGCAGTTATCAGGCCCATTCCATTTTTTTATTTGTTGAATCAATTTTATTCGAACTGCATCGCAAGAAGCAGAAGGAAAGCTCCATTGCAGTTGACAAGATGCATGAAATGGGTAAGATGAGGTTACAGACACACTGATACACAGAATAAAAATAAAACCGAGTACCATCTTACATGAAAATCAACGCACCAAAAATTTTTAATTATACCAATCTGGAACAAAAAAAAAATCAGTTAAACATAACTTTATTAAACAATATACATATATATACAAACCATTGTTTGACCCAAATCTAAAACAACCACCGTTCACAATTCAAAGGTGCCAGCAACTTATGCATGGTAAAAACAACGCCTGGCTATCAATCACATTGCAAGACCCGCCACTCCGCACGTGCGCATTAGCACAGCCAACTTGAATCAGCTGGCTTATCACAATACGCCTGTTACGCATTCACTGTGAAGTCGGAAACATTTAAATTAAAGGACATCGGAATTACGTGTACCGCTGGCACAGTTCATTTCTACCACAAGCAGGGGAGTTTGCCGTTAAGTTTGCCATTAAGTGCGTTGTCCTATTCCAAGGACAATGCAAACATTGTGAGGATGAAAGGCAACGTAGAAAGAATGCCACCTACAAAAAGCAATCACTTCCTAATTGGCAGTTAGCCCTATTTGATTTCTAAGACCACTGAAAGCAGCACGAAGACAATGAAGTTTTTCTCGAAAATTTACAAAATACGCGATAAACTACAATGAGGAACAAAGATCTTGTAGATTGTCATTTAGAAACACTATTTTAACACTGATCGAGTACATAGCCGCCGTTTACTGCATACAAGTTACATATCAGGAAATAGAACTTAAAAAACCTCAATACTGATGAACCCGCGTCCCCAAATGATACTGAAACTAACGAAGAAAAAAAGCACACAGCGTCTATTGAAACACTCTACATATCATTACAAGACCAGTCAAAAAAAGTTTGAGGTGAAGTGTAGAATTGAATCAAAATCTGTCACCTAAGACTGGAGGTTATGTCACAAAAGCTAGTATAATATCAAGCCCCGCAAAAATATTGTAAGTCCAAAACCTATCAAATCTCAGTACTTACCGGCACAGTAATAATAAGGTCAAACACCTCGGTGTAGTATCAAAACTAAAAGGGAAGGCTCATGTACACAGTGAATACAATAAAGCCTTCACAAGTTTCCAGAGTGGAATCAAATCAAATCAAAATCTGTCAACAAAGACTGGAGGCTATCTCACAAAAGCTAGTACAAATGTACAGTATAATATCAATAGGGCAACCAATTTTTGACCTAAAAATCTTAAAATTTTGACTTAAAATTTTACAAATTTTGACCTATAAGTTCATGCGCTTGCAACTGTGCAAAATGCAAAAATTTTATTAGAAATCAAACTGTTAGCATGAAAGTCTACTTGTTTCCAATCAAATAACACAAAAACGAAAAAAACATGAAAGACTCAAGCAAACTACAGGTAAGAAACAGGTAACGAAAGTTGCTCGAAAAAGAACAAGAGATGAGTATGCAGTATCTTTCAGTATCCTGAAGTCACTGACAGGATTACGCGGTGTTGTACTTCAGCATCAAGTAGTGACTCACGTTATCGTCTTTAAAGTTTCTGTCTCTCGCCAGAAGTTTTCCTAAAATAAAAAAAGCTTCTCTCTACTGAAGCAGAGGTTGCTTGGGAGTTGCTTAGCAGGCTGTACAAATGTGGCGAAATATCACCTCGTCCCATTTTCACAATGCAGTTGATGTCATTCCTTGACATTCTTTCATGAATATATCTTCCAATTTGGCAGCCATCAACACCAAAGTCAAGGGATGTCATTTTTTGATAAGCTTCTCGAATAGTGCAACGGCTGTCTTTCATCTTCTGAATTGCGTCAACTAGTGCACTGTACTGCTCCTCTATTTCTACAAGTTGAGTAGCTAAGTTGGGAGCTTTTACAGTCTCTTGAGCACGCCGCACGAGGACACCACCATCATGGAAGCCTTGCAGAATATTTCTAACTTCTGGAAGATTTCTTGAGTAATAGAAAGCAGCTGTCAACCAACTACCCCATCTAGTTACAACTGGCTGTGGAGGTTGGCCGATGGAAGTAAAAAAAGCTCTTCTTGATCTGTTCTTAATGGTCACTGCTTTTACCCTGGCAACCAACTCATCAACAGCAGGGTAGTTAGCTCTCACTTTCATAGCACAATTATGCAGAAGATGAGCCATGCATGTTACCTGGAAGAGCCTGGGTATAGTTTTTTTAACAGGACTCCAGCAGCAGTCATGTGTCTCGCTGCGTTTGCTAACAACAAGCAAAAGTTTTCTCGTGCAACACCAAGAGAGTGAACTGCATCGTCAATTTCTCGAGTTACGATGTTACTATCCACAGACTGCGAAAGAGTCTTACAGTTGAATAGTATGGTTTTTTCAGGAGCTGTCAACTTACCAACTAAGATATTCAAAAACTGTTTGCCATTTATGTCACTCTCATCTACAACCATAAACATTTTTTGGTCTTTCAAATAATCTTTCAATCGTAATGCTTCCTTTTTAGCTAACTTCTCAACTTTCGAACGACATTTTCCCTCGGAAGGTAACGGATTACCAAGCTCTTTAAACAAAGATGACAGGTGGCTATTTCTCAACTTGTGCAGTGGTATGTCAGCACAAAGAAACGCCTTAGTAACTTTTTCTGCAAAATCCGGTATAGGAGTTTTAAGAAATGTTTGCGTACTTGCCTTTTCGTGTAAGAAGCCTCTTTGGTGTTTTGCACTGCCACAGTGTGAATCCACCATAAACTTTTGTCACATTTCACTATGCAGTCACAGACTTTGCAAAAGAGTTCACCTTTAGGTGTTGAGGTAAACTCAGAATCGTATTCATGCAGTATATTACGAACTTTGGAAGAATATGATTGCTTAACCTTGAGGCATGATAGCTAGAAAGCACCAGTAAACTAAAACTCAACACTGTATGCAAAATGACTTGAACATTTAACTAACCTAGAAGAGAGACCACATTACCTGCCTTCCACGCCAAGTCTACTTAATATTCAATCGCCCATTAGTGGGCAATACAAAACTATTACGTCGCAATTTGCACAATAGACCCACTGAGAGCTGAGACATGTGAACGCAATGGTGGTAAATCAACTAATTCAACGGCAAAATCTAGCCTAGCACAACTTACCTAATTTATTTGTGAGTCGTAACACTGAAATAATTAATGTCGAGAAAAAAATGTGCTAAATTTTTTTTGACCTCACGCTGAATTTTGACTTTTTCTTGACTTAATAACTTTGAAACCTCTCATCGCATCAACCTGAAATTTAGTTTGTGGACGTTTCATCACTTCCAAACAAGGCAGAAAAAATTTGACTTTACTGACTTTTGGTTGCCCTAAATATCAAGCACCGCAGAAAGATTGAAAGTCTAAAACCTATTACCGTAAACCTCAGTACTTACAGTAACAATAAAATCAACAAAGACGGGAGGTTATCTCACAAAAGCTAGTAAATATCAAGCATCGCAGAAAGATTGAAAGTCTAAAACTTATCAAACTTCAGTACTTACAGTAATAACAAGGTCAAACACCTCGGTGAAATATCAAAACTAAGACGGAAGGCTCATGTAGACAGTGAATAGAATAAAGCCTTAACAAGTATCTGGAATTATCGCAAAATAAGAAAAACGTGGGGTATTATTACTGCACTACCAATTACAACCACTATTAGCTCCAATTGGTTTTTACGGCTTCCAACAACAAACTATTTTTCTCCGAATGAACAAACGCAGTTACACATCAACACAACGTACAGTATCTATTTCTCTTTCTCTAAAAATTTTCGGTCATTAATATACAAAGCGTGGAATATTCTAAGTGGGCTACACTCCAGTAAAAACACCAATGCAAATCACTACGATGTCATAAGTACAAACTTTCAAGTTTCACTGCTGGCCAATGTTACGTCACAATCACCATCTTACGATCGAAATGTTTGGGTAAACATCACGTTACATAACATAATTCAAATTACTAAATTACATAATTTAAGTTACATAACATCAAAATTACAGTTTATAAGGCTGCTATAAATTTATTCCCGACACAGCTCTTATATTTCTACTTATTGTATTGTTCACACATAATAGTCGTTATCACTGGTAGCTAATATACTCGATGCTAAGTCAAAACTAAGTAATATTCTTGGGTATATAGATATGCTAAGGCAGGAGTAGGCAAACTACGGGCCACTAGAGCGTTTTGTGCGGCACAACAACACTTGCAGAAACTTCTATATATCTAATTCAATATAACAGGGGCGGCCACACTTGCCGAACTAAAGAGCCAAAAACGATAGAAACCACCATCGTAGGGGCCGCTATGCAATTCTTAGTTTAAATTGAGGCATTTTCCGTCCAAATAGAGAATGATAATCTTTTTCTTTGGAGACCATCATTTTCAAAGTCCATAATTACGCATTTGTACCCTTCCACTGGCCATCGGCATTGTATAAAGCTATTGCAAGATTTTAAAGCACTGGCCCTCGGCCAACTCTTGAATGGTCAAAGCAGCCCTTTGGCTAAAAAGTTTGCACAGCCTTGGGTTAAGGTAAGTTTAGTGAGGTAGCAAACGTGGCACTGTAGTGCACATGGTCATGTTCCTTATCCACAGAATAATTCAAAAAAACAAAAACTCAAAATTGCAAAAGAAATAACTCTTTTATTGTACCATGGTTAAAAAAAAATTATCTAAAATGTATTCACAAATCCAATTTAAAACAAACAAAAAAACAAAACTTGCAGTTGCCAGCATTAATGTGACACTCCCGGATATTGCTCACATCGCTTCACGTATCTACGAGCACGAAGGAAACCAATGACCATTAGAACCAGATTTGATTCACGAGATCACCACATCATCCACCCCCCCCCCCCCCCCCCCGGATGATTCATCAATGAAAAGTGAGTGAAGAATCATTGAAAGTCGATCTGAAGCTCCCAACTGCATGAGTTTTCTCTTTATTTTCTGCTGTTTTGGAAGCATAGAGTGATCGGTTTTGGAGTGAACGACCGTGGTCAGATAAAAGCTGAAGTTCTGGGTCGGCAATCCAATTCCAAGATTTTCCAATAAAAAAAATTGCGCTGGAGAAGTACCATGACTAAACCAATCAAAATCCTTAAGCAAGTTGAAGATTCTTCATTCTTTGATATTAAAGGACTGAAGCTGTACTTTTTTTCTATTATCTGGGCTCAACAAAGTTGTGCAACAATTGCTGTGGTGCAGTAGTTATGGCGTCTGCTGAGCAATCAGCAAACTTTTGTTCATTTCCTTGTCCAGTCACAACAAAGACTTTAACAATGGTATTCGTAGATCTACTTGGCACTCATCAACAGGAACAATATGGAGAATTATTAAAATGCTTCAGAATTTTAGTCTGCGTCTTTCTTGAGTCCTGGTCCGTTTCCCTTATAATCTTTTTGTTAGCAAATCTTGGGAGCAGATTGCTAACCCAGAGGTTCTAGTTATTGCAGGTTTTGCTGACAGGTGGTACTAGCTTCAGTTTTTAACCGATCACAATCAGCACGCGCTATAAACCTGAATACAAGTGTACAAATTGTTGCTTAGTTAGCAACCGCTCTATGCTTTCAAAACAGTATTAACCGAAGATTGTGGCAGATGGAGACGACACTTAAGCAGTAGAGAGCTTCATATGAACTTCAAGCGATTCCTCATTTGCCTTCCATTCTTGAATCACTTGAGGAGTGGTTGAGGTAGCGATCTCATAAACCAAATCCGGTTCTGAAGATCATCGGCTTCCATCGCGCTTATAGATATGAAAAATGATGTGGCCATGGTTAAATAAAGACAAAATTTCTGTTGGAACTTTACATTTTTGATTTCTAAAATTATATTTCAATTACAAAACACGCTTATATGGGCTACAACAACTAAATTTACAGTAGAGGTTAAAGTTTGGGGCGCTGGCAATCGCAGGATTAGCAATACAACCATACACTTTTCAAACACAGGATAGTAAGTGTGACGTCCTGGCATAATCTCTTGGGATGTTTCGGTATGATGCTGTAAGTTGGATACCACAAAAAAGCAGAAATTCCGCACACTAACCTTATCCCTAACTAACCTTAACACCGATCCTCAAAATTATCCAATTAACATAGGAAAGCACTTATTAGACAAATTCTTTCCAACACTTTCTGTCGAATTTCATGTTTTAGTTTTTCTCCTTAAGTTGTCCCAACAAAATGACGGTGGAAACAAGAAGAGCACAAATAAATAAACTCCTGGCTTTGTCATAGGTCGACCTTAGTAAATTTACTGATCATTTACGACAAATCAATGCTCACGTCCACTTCATTTCAAATCAAATGTACCACAAATAAGATACTGCTAGTGATGTAAGCCGTTTTTTTGCCTTTGGTTTTATAAAAAAAACGTGCTTTTTCAAAACAACATCGCCTAAAAAAACGTTTTTTAAATCAAGTTGTACATGGACTGTTTATATTATATGCTGAAGAGATAGTTTCTCGCTGTAGCCCACCAATCCAAAACTTTATAGCCCAACAAACTAATCAGTACAAAGCTTACAAAGTACTGATAACATAGGTAGGGAAATGTGACCCACAGCATTAAACGAATTTGAACACTCTGGTTTGAAGTGTTAGAAAAATAACTGTACAGGACATGCAACAAATTGAAGTTTGATGTATGCTTAGGCCTATTATTTCGCACATTATGCTAAGATTGTTTCACACCATCAACAGAAAATAAATTTCCCTCTCTCTCTATCTCTATACCACAAGAGAAAATACAGTTAGTCTAAGCTAACATGTATAACACAAATTATACTCTATATCTAAAGCAAGGCATCAATTTTCAATTTTCTACACAGCTGTACTGGAAGCTATGCCTTTCAACTGCTTGTGATGGCATGTTTCAGATCCCACATAATCGAATACATCAATTATGATATCTGCTTAGTGTTAGCCTGCAAAAAACAACTTATTCTACATGAGCTTTCTTCCTTTACAAAACAAGCTACATATGCAAAAGACGTGAGTACAAATTAGAGCGGCACACTGATTGCACAACTCTAAAAGGAATGATTCAGGAAAAAATTGTGTGTGACGAATGTAAAATTAGAATGCATATGTGGCAACCTGCCATGGCGAGTTCAGGCACATATCAGGCCTGAACTTTTTGGGAAACTTAATTGCAAACCCGATCTGAAAAGTTCGGCCCGACTTACAAAGTCTGCTTTGCTCTATAACAACCTAGCCAAATTAGCTCAATGTGTGACCAAAAAATACTTCTGGTCAACAAAAAATAAAAGTGTTGTAATGAAAACGTTGGTGATCAAGCTACTTGTTGTGTGATTTGGTGCGCATAGTCTAGCTCTTTGTAAAAAACAAACATCTTTTTAATATTTGGGTATGAAAGTCCACAAAAAAAAAGAATTAACAAACAGGCCTAAAAAACAAGAGGAAAAACGTTTTTACATCACTGGTGCGGTATACTGCCAAATTATAGTAGTCCATGACAGCATACATGCAACCCATTTCCAGCTGCATTACGTTTTAACTGGTTTACAATTTTTTGGCCATAGCACAATTTTATAATTTTGGACGGCTTGAGACAATTAATCAACACAACTCAACAATAGTTCATGCATTTTTCTAGCAACTTTAATTGCTTTTGTTTCAGCACAAGACGCTACAGACGATGCCAAAAACAAATCAGTACTGGAATACCTTTTACACTCAAACTTTTTAATAACAAAAGCGTATTTTTGATTCAGTACACTAGGCAACATAGAGCAAACAACACCAAACAATTAAATAAAAAAATTCTATTTGCTTGAGGTGTTTTAGTGTCTAATACACTTTAATTTAATTTAAAAAAGAAAGAACATGTAATAAAGAGTTAATAGAAATAAAAGATTGTATGAACACTTTGAACAAATTTGAAAATATCAGCTTTTGAAAAAAGAAAAATGACAAAATGGGGCCTTAATCCAAAAAGTACACTCACAAACTGATACAGTCAACAAGTTAGATGAAAAATCAAAGCAATCGGACTTCCACTAAGGGAGACAAAATCTTTAAACCAGGGGTTTTTATGAAACCCAAATGCAAAATGTGAAGAGTCAGTGGAAAAATTATAACACAAGATTGATCCCACACTATCAAACGATGTCACTGATGTTACGCACAGATTTAGAAAAGAATAAAGAGAAAAGGTATCCAAATAAATTATAAGCAAGATTCAAAAATAGACAAACAAAAACCGTGTGCATTAGAACAGGGAAGTTAGCAACACTTTTATAACCAAGAATCAAGGACAAGAAAATAATCCAGGACGAGTGTACATTGCACATCAAAAAAAACTTAATCCATGAAACAAAAAGATGCTATTACAAACATCAATACATCAGTGAATGAAGAGTTCATTAAGTTACTCACTGGAAGAAAAAAACAAATAATGTTTAAAGAATGACTAAGCAAAATATACAATTTATAAACTTCATAAGCCAAACTGATAAAATCTTCAAATTTTAATTTCAAATAAACTTAAAATGTAATATACAAGGTGAGCCAAAAGTAGGCTTACAGTTACAAAAAGTAGAGTTTGAGTCTAAAAGTAGGTTTATTGTTTTCATGTAGATACTTTTAAATTTCAAGAATGCTAGTTATATCTTACACAGAAACTGTTTAATCTCTTAAGTGCTCAAAATGTCCTCCACCAACATTGTAACATTCTTCACACTTGTTCAAAACAATTTTATCAAATTTGTTTTTCAAGCGATAAATTATCTGTTGTGAAGGCAGAGGTGTGTGAAAGGCTTCTCGCCATAATGTACGTACGATTTCAGCATTTTCATATTTCCAATACTTGTTTAATATCCATTTTCTATGCTCTTCATTTCAATTACTTGCCATTACCCTTATAATCACGATTTACAAAACTGCACTATACTTTACAAGCAGCTTGATAACTAATGCAAATTTATACCAAATTTATTACCTGAAAAATAAACAATGTTTGTGGTATTTAACAAGTAACATGAAGTGTACCGCAGGTCAATTTAAAGCATACATAAAAAGTTTAATAACTGTAAACCTACTTTTGGCCCACCCTGTATATAAATAGATGACACAGATCACATCAAATATATGGGTATAATTGACAAAAATTTATAATGGATCTCACATAGTATATACTTGTAAAGTAAACTTGCCCAAATTTATGCCACAATATATAGATCAAAACCTCGGTAGCAAACAGAAGCATTTTTAAGTGTTTTTTGGAAGACACTAAAATGTTGAAATCCATAGAAAGTGCTCCATAGAATTGGATTCTACTGAAGCAAGGAAATCCCCAGCATGGATCAGTGTCAGGGTTGGGTTTTGAGCAGGGTGACCTCTACATTAGGCTTGGGCACCATGCACCTCCTATTCAAAGCTGTAGGTGAGTTTTCTCAACCTTCTGTAGTTGTTGTAAAGCCGTAATTTTTGTTCTTTAAGTTTTCTTGCAACCCACATTGCTGTTGAAAAACAATTTTTATTTGTTTATGAAAATACGTTGCAACACTAAAAGATCTCGGCTTAAAATCTTCCCTTGGTTAGACAATTTGAAATTTTATTATTAACTGCTGTATTGAGGTTTAAAAATTAAGCATGTATTGGTATGACTTCTAAGGGCTATTACTAACTACAAGCAGCATTTTTACCAGCAATTGTGGCTTAATGGATGAAGAAGTTACTTGGTTGACTTCTCAGTGAGGTCACATCACACAAAAGCAATCACAAACTATTGGTTACATTCAACAAGTGATGAAAGCTTTGCCTTATTGTTTGTATGTCATCGTGCTAAGTCAGCGATAGCTGTGCATTACTGCATTGTTTTGGCAAGAGAAACTGTCAAAAACTTTTATTGGTAAGAAAAATCACATGAAGAATGCGCGATTAAGTAGAAAATAATGGATTTAAGAAAAGATTTGAAATTTGAGACTTTGCAGGATTAATAACTGGTGACAGCAATAACAAGCAACAAGATAAAGATTTGTTATTGGAGAAGAAACACAAGAACGTTGCAAAATCATTGTAAACAGGAAACTGACATACCCATACCAGGAAGCAACTCAATCAAGTATTAGAAAAGGGGTGGCCAAACTACAGCCTGCCAAACACCTTGCACATTTGGTGTGAATTTGAATTTGTTAAAATGTATTGTACTACAATACATTTTAACAATCTATTTTTGCATAGATTACATAAATTGTACTGCATCTGGCCCTCCAGTAGCCTGGTAGTCACAAATTTAGCCATCAGGTGAAAAGTTTGGCCACCCCTGTTCCAGGGCATTCAATTTTCATGCAGCTATGAGTGGTGGAACTGGAAGAATGTGTTCACTACCTTTAAAGTATCACAACCTTGACCTCAAAAGATGTAAAATAAAAAAATTATTAAAATTACTCAGCTTGTTCTGTAAAATAGGCTACGATCGTCACATGTAAACTGGCTCTACCAAGCAGAAAAAAGTGTTGCATAATGGTTTCCAGTCCATTGTGCCATCTTGCTTAACATTTCTTCATTTTTTATTGAAATATTCTAGTTAAAATTTGCTAATCAAAGGTAAATTTATTTGGACTACGATTTCTGTTTTCACAAGTTCACTTTCTTCTTTGCTGATAAAAGCAAAATATATTTAATATAAATTTAACTTTTTCTCAAAAAAATGCTCTCATAATCTTAAACTTGTAAATATTAGGCAATGGCTATTTCGCCGTCGACGGCAATTTGCCCTTGGAATCTATTTTGCCATAATCATTCACGTGTGTTTATATAGCCAAATTTGCTATTATCGCACCAGTGACTCTGTGGTGTAGTGGATAGTGCGCTGGTCTTGAGAAACCAAGGTGTCGGGTTCGAATCTCAGCTGGCCAGGGCTTTAAAAGAAAGGCAGTGTACACTGAAGGGGCAGGCCCGGTATGTAAATGTACGGGGCAGTGTACACTGCAAGGGAGTGTGCAGGGTGGGGGATAGAGACCTGGGGGTGCAAAATTTTTTTTTTGGTTTTTTAAATTGACCAATCAGAGACGACCAAAAGTCACATGTTTAGTACGTCATTAAGATTGACCAATCACAAACAACTCACGGCAAACTAGTCTCTGAGGGTAAATTGCCGTCGACGGCAAAATAGCCACTGCCTAAATATTAATACTTAATTTCACTGCAAATACTACCAGTAAATCTAATGTAATTGATATCTGCACAGCAAATTGACAAGTCCTTAAAGAATGCAGATTAAACACACCTTGTATACCTAAAATCATTTTACTAATGTTAGCAAAGTTAATCGTGTTGGTTTTAAGGTGTGTGTGTGTGTGTGTTTACCCCTCCTCTTCCTCAGGATGGAGGTACGGCATGAACGGTAGTTCAGGTTCATGCCGTCAACCTAATTGATATTAGGCTAGGGGAAGAAGGCAGCCCATTTTGAACCAGTCTTGAGTGACTGGTAGCCCCACCACCAACAAGGCAGACTGCCACTGGTGGGTACCCAAGAGTCGTCTGACATGCTGGGTTAGCAACTTCACAATTATAATCCGATGAAGTACGGGTGGGGCCACCTGTCTGCCACATAAAGGTGGAGGCGTCCCGTTAAGTGCCTTGCCCAAGGACACAACAAGCAAGCTTGCCAGCTTGTTCTCCACACTATCCCTTTTTTATGCTGAGCGCCAAGCAGGGAAGCTGTGAATACCATTTTTTAAAAGTCTTTTGGTATGACTCGACTTAGGGAATGAAGCCCAGGTTTACAGACTACAATGTGGATGCTCTAACCACTGCACCATCGCGCCGGTGTGGTTTTAAGGTCGTTTGACTAATAAAGCAATTGACTAGCAGAGAATTTATAATGTGAAATGGGTTATCCTTGCTTACAAAATCGTGTTTCAGTGGAACTAAAGCATAACAATTCAATTATTTGTTTTACAATTGAAAATAAATAAAATGACCTAACACAGATGTTTACAAAGCACATCCTAAAAAACGCAACAGTTTTGCAAAAAAACAAAACTAAAACATGCAAGCAACGATGATAGGACCAAGCAGCATACGAGCAGCCAGATATTTTAGGCCTACAGTCACGAAAAGTCGAAAAGTATTATGCCTAATACCGAATAGCTTATTCCTAAATGCATAAACATAACTTTGGTACCTTCCAATACTTTCAACTTATGGTTTCATGCAATTGGTAAAATAAATGATAAACGTTTGTGAAATCATTGGCTGCTTCAATCGTGAGCAAGCTTAGTTCCAAAGTGCGTCTATGCTTGAAACTGGACAAACAAAGCTAGAGATTTCAAAAACGGAGGTGAAACATAGCGGCTCTGCGTAACTCCCATTGTTTTTCTACTTAATTCCCTTAAAAAAACGGTGCTGTTAATTTTGGAACGAGAATTGGCTATGTCAAAAAACTATTACATTTTAATTACAGTACTTCAACTACCGATTCGATGAAATTGGCGGAGCCCGTTGTACTGGTATTCTTAACCTCGACGTTACTGACGGGGGCGCTGCAATTTCAATAATTTCACTGTAGCGGATTAAATTGCTAATTCCCTGGCTGCGCTTATGCCACGACCAGGCAACGTAAGCGCAGCCAGAGGCAATAGGTCATAAAAATAGTTCTAAATTTACAAAAAAGTGATTAGTAGGAAATTTTTTACTCTTGCTTATTCCTAAAAGTACATATTAATCACTTTGGCATCTTGCCACAACTTTTCATTTGGGCATTCCATCTACATGTACTTTGTGAAACAAACAGATAAATTTGTGACGTTGGCTGTTTAAATTTTCAGCAAGTTTAGTTCCAAAGTACGCCGATGCTGGAAACTGCGCAAATAAGACGTCGCCGTGGACCCAGAAACTTGGGGAAAATGTAACGGCTTTCCGAGACTCCCATAATACGTTTTCAATCAATTCCTTTTCAACAAATGGTACTTCTGATTTTGGAATGAGAATTGGCTATGTGAAAAAACATTGTTCAACGAATAAATGTTTAAAACCCCGGCATTACTGATGGGGCCCTGCGGGGGACCTCGGCTAGTGATTTACATTAAAAGCTTTTCCTCAGCGTTTTAACTCGATTATGCAAATAGTAAAAAACAATCCAATATGCAATAGCCTGAAATAGACTTATATCACAGGCTTTTACCTAGACCAGACCTAATCTAGGATGTACTCCAAAATTGTATTCCATAATGCGGTACTCCATTGGGATTTCAGTAGAGCAACAACCTCCAAGGCCAATAACTAGGCAACATACACCACTGGCTTAGGTGGACGTTGCGGAATCACAACTCTGTTTTTACAACAACGATTTGTCCCATCTCGTATGATTTACTTGTCACCGAAAAGAAGTTACCATAGCATTGAGAGCTAATTCTGATTCTGCGCCTCCTGAAAGCTGCACTTTAAGCAATTGCCTAGTGCGGCTAATTGGCGGGTAGGCCCACTACTGCCTTGCCCTGAATAGGGTATAACTGGTAGTGTTTATCAAAATTCTACAACCTGAGCGAAAATTTGTTTTTTTGCAATAATTATCAATTTACATAATATATAGATTACATGCACCAGAAATTGTTCAAAACAATGAAGGAAATGAAATATTAATTTATTTAGATATAAAAATGAAGTGCGAATAATCAGTCTAAAACAAACAACACGATTAATTAGCATCCATTCAATAACATCAGTGGTTGTTAACCTTGTAGGCCTGGTTGGTTTTCATTCCGTAAGTTTTTTTGGTAAATTTACCAAACACAGGGCTGGAATAAAGGGAAGTCAGAGCTAGTGGTAAAAAAGGGGCACTTGATATATAGGAGAAAACTGTTTTCACAAAATTCTCTACGGGCTAGAAAGATCAGCCGCGCATAATCAGAGCTATTTCAATGAAGCTGCACCCTTGCATAACGTGGTTTTGGCTGAATCAAAAATATTAAATATAAACATATAAAAAAGAAGAGCACAATTATATTAAACGTCTGTCGCACCGTACGAGACAAATTCGCAACGGATAAAATAACTATCGGCACTAAAAAAAACAAACTGCCACTTCTTGATCTAGATTAGGCCTGCGCAACTCGAAACAATAAAAGAGCCATATTAGCCCAGATTTTCTTTCCGGGCCGCATGCCAAGGTTCTCGAACTTATGGTTTTAAACAGACTTTTTTTTGTCTAGTTCATCTCTAATTGACGACCTTTGTTTGTTTCTATTTTTTTTGGAGGTCAACACGTGCTAAGAACCTATCGGGTCACAACAAAGGTTTTCGCGGGTCTATGTTGTCCAGGTCAGCTCTAGAGTCTAACAGTAGTTTTTGAACGTAGTTGTGACAATGTGATTGGGCGGAATAGATTTGTTTTCCTAAAATGAAGGCGTGACATGAAGCGGTTTTCCAGATTGATACTACCAACCTAATCAAGATCAGACCAAAGGAAAGCGACAGTCCAATTGGAAAAAGACAAAAGTAAATGCTACAGACTGGTAGCCCTAACATCAAGACAGACTACCACTGGTTGGTGCCGAGAAGTCCTCTTCGAACATGCTGGATGAGCCGCTTCACCATTACAACCCGGTGTGGCAGAAAAAAATCTGTTGTTGTTGGGTCTACCCCAACTCTTCCTGGGTACGGAGACATCAGTTTCGCGCAAGGTGACTATGATCAATCAATGATGCGTTCTTCAGGACTGCGTTGCTGTGCGCTTAACGATGATTTATCCATCTGGCGAGCTTTAACAAACACTTCTTAAAAGAAGCTTAATAACAAATAATTTAAGCAAAATGTGGGAATTCTTGGAAAGAGGGCTGAACAACTTGTCCTATGCTTGCCTTGCAAATCTTGAGGTAAATACAATAATAGAAAACCCCGGATTTTGAAAGACGACTACAAAAATGTTAAAAATTGTAGCTAATGCTGGATTTAAATAAAACTTTGCTGCAACAAGACTTGATCGACATGTTGCTTTTACTCAATACCTAATTCAACTAAAGTAATCGAAGAAGTTAACGTAGATCCTTATCTACAGTAGTTAGTTTTGTGCCGAACATTTTTGATCGTATTAAAAAATCATGGTGGTAAAGAGGGATTAATTAACTAAAATACATAAAAAAAACTTTTTGTTCAGAAGACTCCTTGTTCGAGCTCAAAGCCTTTTTAAAAGTCATTTTAAAGTAAATTCTAAACAAGCTACAGCTCTGGAAGTCTGGATGTTGACACCAGTTTACTGAATACATTATCTGTGTGTGTTAGTCATCAATATTAAGAGAGTTGCTTCAAGTTGTATGTAATCGGAAAAAAATCTCTGCGAAGGAAATTGATCTCAATAATAAGCGCCTTCGTATCGAGGGTCGGGGGCACGGGGGACAGGAGGAGATCGGTTAGGCATGAATCGGCGAAAATTGATCCTGAAATCGCAAACGAAGCGCATATTAAAAGAGCGGTTAGTTATGTTTTCTTCAATAGAAAACAGTTTTTCTTGCAAGAATTTTTTGATCACATCGACGTTTAAATGAGCAGCAGCTTATAAGTATTTGTTTCGAAATCTGTCAGTTTAGTAGATTTACAAGTTTGGTAGCTTCGCAAAATTGCTCAACAGTAAGAATTGTTAATCATCTCACCTAATCTCCAATGAAAAGAACTGCTTTCGATTGCAAACGCTTGTATTACACAAATAAGTAGCAGTGAAGTCGTGACTAGCAAACAAGTTACAATGGCGCATTTAAAAATGTGACGACACCAAACGATTTGATACCTGTTATTTGTCAATGAAACCACCATTTTGAATGTCTTAGGGCACCGACCAACCTGGAAGTTTCTAATGGACAGCGCGAAATTCTATAACACTTAGATAATATTTTTATAAGGGTGAAACCATACGTCTTCCCCCTAGAATACGCCCATGTTTTAGACGGTCTCATCAAGCCGAATCCAAGTAACCCTCCTCTTGTCAGATAACCAATCTAAATGCGCCACTGCAAGCGAGCAGATGGCAATGATCAGCATAGCACCTAACAATAGGCAGAAATCATTGCAACAATGGAGCGGTCGGATCGCAATAACACGAAAAGGAAACGCTATCGACGAGGTGAAGAGAGGTGAGGCATCCCAACTGGCGTATACCTGTTCTTGTTGAAACTCTGCCCGTCGATCATGGGACTGGTTGGTTCAGGAGAAGCGGGAGGACTCATCGCCGACTTGCGTACGCTTCCCACCAATCTCCAAGTACCAACGAAGTTAGCTGATGAAATACATGATTATATCGTTCAGCAGCAGCAACGAAGCGTGGCCATCAACTCGGCCACAAACAATGTATCACGCAGCATCGTTTAACTTAGGACTGGAAATCATGATTCTCTACACACGGAAAACCGTTTGTCGGATATACTACAACATCTATATCCAGCACTGCTAGCACAGTGGATTTTTCACAACACGCAGTGCTACCAAGCAGGCACCTGTGAAATGCCTTTGGCAAAGGCCAAACAGCAGAGCAATGGTGAGGTTTCCATACGTTAACCTTGCCGCAGTAAAGGCTACTCCGACCCACGAGACCACGTAGCGAGCAAAACAACGATGCAACGTAGGTGGATCTGTTGACGCACATACAACGTAAAAAAGTGGATCCGATCTGTTGTAAAATTAGCTTCAAGCAAATCGCTCTACTAATGAACTATTTCAGAAACTACCTCATAAACTGCACACACTCACCCATCCACAACAGGACTCTACCGTCATCACCGGTAGTAAGAAGCACAGTGCCGAGATCATTCCACGACAACCTCGTTACCTGCAATGACACAAGTCAGCCAAGGCACAAAACGCAAAAATAAAGACACATGGTGCATAAACCATGACGACGAACAATTTTCTTTTAAACACGAGCAGCAGAGGAGTCACTGGTTGAGGCTATCGAGTCACTTTCGAAGACAAGTCCGCTGCTATGAGAAATCGGGGTAGAATCGCATCTCTCCCTGCAACGACACCCCCTAATAAGCCTCATTAGTATTCGTCATGAAATGATGCAAAAAGCACATCTCATCAGAAACGCGGAACCTCCCAACCAACAGAATGAAAAATGAGGTTTTACGTAGGTTAATCGATATGCATGAGTCACCAATCGTACCTTGCCAAAGTGATGTGGGAATTGTGCGACCGGTTCAACGTTCAATTCACTACGTTGATCACCTTGCTGGTTGGTAGGGCTGAAAAAACACAAAGATGGTATATGAATAATGTGATTAGAAAATGCTGAAGAAGGCTTACTAATAATGCAAAAGTATATATCACAGCGTGCAGTTACTAGACTATGGGCAAGGAAGAATTACTTTCTTATTTCACTTAAAATATCACTTTTTTCGAAAAACTTTTCTTTTATTAAACAGTAAAAACCATCATCTCACTTCATCACTTTTAATTTAAAAATATGAAGATCTTGAGCTCCGATAGCTAATGTGTGATAACTTCTTCCAATGTTAGGAGCGAAGGACAAATCATTAACCGGATCTGTAATCTTCATTATTGTGTATATCTTCGTCCATTCTCTATGAACACGATTATACCAAATTATTCATCGGCACACGCAGTCGAACTAGCTCATCAAGCTTGTCTGGTCGCAAAAGTACTCTAATTATTAATTGATTAATGCAAAAAGTTGTGTTCACTGGCAAATTGTAACAAGTTTTTTCAAATACGCAACAACAAAAAAAGGCTTCGAAAATATTTCAACCATTCAGATAATGCGTAACATATCCTTTAACACTGCAATATTCTGCGCCCTACATAAAGCAAAAAGTGGCAGAAGTAACTAGTAGAGTACATGCGATTGGTACTCAAACGAAATGAAAGCAACGCAGAAATAATGCACAGGTTGAAGCTCCGACCTCTCGATGATTAGGTCAGCGTCACAGTGCAATGAATTATCTATAGATTAAAAGCTCGTTGAAGCACATAGCTGATTAGTTGGTTTACATGTTAACTGTTTTGTACCTTCACAGTTATACCATGCTGTAAACCTCCTGGTGTTTGGACCCAGTTGAGAGCTAGCAGAATCAAGATCTTGGCCTTTTTACCGACCCACGACTACTCTGCTACTTTAATGCATGTTTACTTGGACATTGCAAACATACTTCAGTCAAATCATACCACCTGTTTGAATCATTATATTCGAATATGAAAACTTTTCCTCCAGCAGTAGTGCTCACGTCATCACTTCCCACTGCTATCATAGGTGCATGGTGGCGGTATCTGAAAAAAAACAATTCAATCTGGTTTCGCGGTCCAACGCATATACAAGCGCGCATTGGCGATCAGGTAGTGCGCAGTTACACCTATATTAGTCGGTTCATGGTGCACTGTGAGCTATGGTGCCTACAGTAGACTCAAGTAAATAATTCGAGATTCAAAACTCAAAATTCGTCAGAAACAATATTCGGAATTCAAATGAAGATTAGGAGCTGCATCACAGTCAAGGAGCTGGAATTTCTTCAGAAGCTGGAGCTTTACTTACAACTTTGGAGGAGCTAAAGTCAGTTACTGATAAGACAACAACTTCAGCTCCAAACCCTATGTTAAGATTCTATTGATATTGCGTGTTTTCAATTTCATGTAGTTTGATAGCAATCTATTACAAAAAAAAACGTTGCTTCTAACAGTAGTAGCAAAGACATTTTGATTTTGTTGGTTACGTTGTGGTTCTATTCCAAACAAAAATTAGAGGGGCTAAAACTGTGAACTTAGTCAAACTTGCGTAAAATTAAGTATAGTAATGGAGCTGCCCCGGTTATCAAAAAAATTCTTTTGGAGCTATGCTTCGATGCAAAAATCGAGAACCAAGGCAGCTTCCTACTTAAACCTTTTTTCAAGTCCTGGTTTAAACAGTCGCTCGCTTATCATTTTCTTACGTAGAAGAATTCCATGCTATACAACAACACGGCATCTTGCATTGCAGCTGGTGCTGTACTGACCACTGCGTTAAGTTCATCGCATCAGCAGCTTCGTATATGCGGACAATGCCGTTTGCAGAGCACGTGGCCTGAAAAACAAAATCACCACAAATTGCTGTTTTTTTACACTAAAAGTATTGCGCGGTTTCAAAAGGACATTGTAGATCCAATCCCTAACACGAAAGTTATCATTCATCAATGATAAGTATTCAAGAAAAGCATCCGAAAGTAAAAGTCAGCTTGCTTATCAAAGTCTGAACAGGCCAAGTGCTAGATATACACAGAATTATCCACCGTTATTCTCGTTGCAATGAAAAAAACTACACGCAAGTACAAGACGTAATACAAACATCGACAACTTACTAGTTGTAATCCCAAATGTTTGGGGGCGAATTTCACATCTTTGACTGAAGTTCTGCTGTCAACCAAGTTCGCTTTGTGAACCTGCAACAAACAACGCATCAGGCTACTCATTACTAGGGCACATTTGGACCTCTTTATGCGAATTTCGAAGAACATAATACTTGAAATGACAAGCTGTATTAGAGAGCAGTATGTGGCTTGCTAAATAAATAATACATGCAAAGCAAGTTATAAATAACAAAGTTATCATTTCACAACAATGACCAATCTGCTGTTGTTGGCAACTACCATCCTGCTGCAAGCCACTGCACTTAGTACGAAAACAATCTCTTGAAAAATCACATTTCATGAAGTATACTTAAAGTTACTGTTTTCGCACTGCAGAAAGTCGTTCTGCTTATCGCGAATTATAATTAATTTAATCAACGCTCACCCAAATATGATTCAATTTTGAAGATGAATTTGCCGTTACTAAACAAAAATAAAATGAGGAGCATAAAAATGGGATTTATTCGGAATTCTTAGTAAAAAGAATAAAGCCAAAATGCTGGTAAACATTTTATTAAAACGTTTCGCTTTTACACTAAAAGCTAAAACCTTGTGCGCAATCCTAACCACAGGATGAATTTCGATTCTCCCGAAATACTTGGTCATAGCAACAACCGCAGAAAGCTACAAATCAAAGAAACCTTACTTATTTAAAAAATTCAACCGCAAATTAACTTGGATGGAGCATCACAACCAATTTATTTGTTTAATACGTAATAGTTATAGAAAGTATATCTGCAGTGCGCTTTTTAAGTTAGCCTTGCCTTCCTAATTGATGGCAGTTGTTTGTTTTATCAATTTGTGATGTCATAATTCTTAACCTTACTAAATTTAGTTGTACAGCGGTTAGCTATCAATGCAGTATCTGTTTAACCTAGCCTTAGGTGACCATTTATTTAACTGATGATGCTTTTAGTGTAAAAGCGAAACGTTTTAATAAAATGTTTACCAGCATTTTGGATTTATTCTTTTTACTAAAAAAAAAAAAAAACTGGTTTCACACCAACAAAAACAATAAATACAAAAAATGTCGGAACTTATGTCGTTCCGAGGTATAGACAACAGTTTCTAACCATTACCCAAAATATATTTAAAACACCTATTCAAAAGGGGTTCCACGCTGGTAAAAATTGATTACTTGTTGATTCTTTAAACACCTTTCATGTTTGTTTTAACAGAGCTATCCAGAATGATGTCTAAAGAAAGACGAGCTATTGTATTAAGCCTGAAAGTGTGAAAATTGGTTCTTTTTTCGAAGGCAAGAGAAATAGATCTACACCTCATCAAAAAAACTTTGAAATTGATCCCATAAAAATTATTATTACACGCAGTTTGACTAGCCAGCAACATTACACCTGCTATCCTAAAGTCTATGGTTACACTTTTAAAAGCGTGTAATTTTGTTGCATGACATAAAACAAATGCAATAACACAAACAGTGATCACAATGACATACCTGTTTCCTCCCACACTGCTGCAGTTCGATCAAACGAACATGTTGCGAGAACTTGTCCGAAATCAGGATGTGCCCAAGCTATTCTCCACACTGAAGCACTGTGAGTTTTCCAGCTCGAAGTGCACGACCATTCACCGTTGTCGTTCAAATCCCAAACCTGTAAACAACTTTGTAAAGCATTTTTCCGATTGAAATTAATTGCATTTCTCAATAAATTTAGCAACATCTACTCGCTCCAGAAATCTTTTAATAAATACCACACTATTGCTGTTTTGATTGGTGAAGTAAGCAATGCTTTCAAGTGTACGGGGGAAATTGCACGTCCAAACATTTCTTGAAATGAATAAGTTAATATCGTGTGCTAGTGAGATAACTGCTAGATAGTAATTTTAAAATCGTTCCAAACTCAGACTTGTCGTGGCAAAACGCAAAGAATTGCTGTTTTACAGCATTTTAGTTTTCAAAGTTTGCTTCTGAAAAATAGAGATTCAAACGGAGACTAATGTGGCGCACGTCTATCACAAACCCCATCAGACTTAAACTTGCACACGAGCTATATTTCTGGATGCTTTCATATCAATGTAAGCTCTGAAACTAAAAACGATGAGTAAGAATTGAGATGATGGCTCCAGAAATGTTCTGCGTTCAGATGTGAAATGCAAAAAAATTGTTTACTTTAACATTTTGATCACTGGAACAGGTCGCCATTCTTTTGCCAAAAAAGTTGAACGAAACATCGTGTATTAAATCCTTGTGTTCAGATTCAATTTTTTGCACGACGTAGCTTCTCTCCAAACTATTATCATCCATACCTAACTTAACCACCTGCAAAGTATTGACACATAATGATAAAACATTTCAGCAAGTTTGCATACAACGATGGGTGAGCTATAAAATAGGCAGTGATTAACCTTCATTGTAAAAAAAAAACTGGTTACTGCGATGATGTTTATCAAACACATTTTACTAAATTGCATTACTAAAGCAATTTAATCTAAATTGCATTACTAAAGTTTTTACTCAAGAGGCATTTAAAACTCGATAAAACTGAAGAAAACTATCAAATAATTGTTCCAACACTCAAAAATAGATATTATTTTACAGAATTTCAAAACCTTATGAAAGAGAACAAGAGCATATACCATACATATTTCTAAAGCAAAATATGAGACAACTTTGATTTCTTACAAAAAGCACTTTTTGTTTATTACATTTAGCACATATACCACCTCTTTTACTTGATTTTTGAGACCGTAATCTAAATCGCCATATTTTGCATTTTGTGTCAATACACAATCTCTTAGAATCTTAATGCTTTACGGCTGTGGAACACTAATTCCATCAATATGAGGTTTAACAAGTTTTAAATTAATTCTCTGATGCTGAATATTAGAGGCATCATGAGATATGTGCACGACAACTTCATCAAACACTTTCAAGCAAGTTTTTCCCACAATAATACGACACTCATCTTCGTAATAATTAAGCATTAATGAACTAACAGGATTGCCATCGTAATCACGATCTAAAAACACAGTTCCTTCTAAACCATACTTGGGAATTAAAACTTGGATGGCATTTTTCCTCACAAAAATAACATAGCCTTGCTCATCAACAGACTTTCCTCGAAAAAATAACTGGGTATGCAAACCCACCGACGCCCGCTGAGCATACTGAGCCATTCTGTGGCGAAAGTTTAAATTTGTACACACTTTCTGAATCGCTTGCTTGTTTAATAAGTCAGCGAAAGTCATGTCAGCGCCAATGCTCGCAGCTAATAGTCTGTGAACCATAATGTCGGAATACCTTCTGATTGGTGAAGTAAAGTGTGTGTAAATAGGTGCTGCTAAACCGTAATGACGAAAATCACTTTCTAAACCACTGCAAAAATAGACAGCTTGAAGCATTGATCGAGTGGCTAAGATTCTCAGTAACATGGATATGTAAGGATGTGAGCGTTCTGCTTTGTCCAACGAAAGAGCAAGTTCACGAGACGTGGAAATGTCAAGGTCAATGCCTTTCGTTTTTGCTGCATTTACCAAAGAATCGAAATTCGAAGCAGGTGGTTCTGGATGCCTTCTTAACACTGCACATTCAGGAAATTCAGTATAAATATGCTGCGCAACCGAGCAATTGGCCAGCAACATAAATTCTTCAACCATCGAATTAGTTTCACGAATTTCTTTTGTTTGCAAATCAATTGGATCATGAGTCTCACTATCAACATGAAATCTCACTTCAGTTGAAGCAAGACTTAAGGCGCCCTTCTGAATGCGTTTCGCCTTCAAAATTTTTGCAAATTTGTTTAACTGCCTTAACCCTATCGCAAGTGAATCAATTTTGGAAGGATCATCAATAGTCATTTGAGCTTGAGCATAAGTCATTGAAGCTTTTGAACGAATGACGGATTTGCAGAATCGAGTTTCCAAAATGTTTGCATTAGAATCCATTTTCCAGATACAAGAGAAAGCAAGTCGATCACCATCATCACGGAGTGAACACAAATTTGAAGACAACAATCCAGGTACCATGTCAATACGTTTGTCACACAAATATACAGTTGTACCTCGACTTTCTGCTTCTTTGTCAATTGCTGAAGATGGTCGAATAAAGTAACTGACATCAGCAATGTGAACGCCTACATCAAAATTTCCCGATCCATCGTTTAATGAAAGGCAATGAAGACAATCATCAATATCTGTACAGCCAGGTGGATCAACACTGCACACCGGCAGTGCACGCAAATCCTCACGTATTTTTAATTCTTTTTCTGGAATAGTGAAATCAGGAGATGGCAAGCAATTTAAAACTGCTTGAGAAAAAGGTTCATGAGCTACATCATGTTCCAATAACAAAACTTCATTTTCTGTGTCTTTGTCTCCTATTTCACCAAGTGCACGAACAAAATGTCCTTGAGGATATTTCGAATGTTTGGGCCAAAAGTCAATCGCTACTACAATGCGCTGACCAATCAAAGTTTGTGCTTGTCTAGTCTCGATGCGAATGCGAGGTATTCTACGTTCTGCAGGAGTAAATAGATGCCGGGTCATACCAGGCGTACCAAAACTTTCTAACATTCCACAATATGGCCTCCAATTTCGTTTAATGATACCTACAACTTTTCCGGTAGGTACTTTGTTTGAATGAACTAAAGGTTGAGAAGCACCAGACGTAGAAATCTCAGCACTTGGTTGCACTGAAACATCAAGTACAACATCACTTGGATTGGTCCACTGTGATGCAGGTAGAAGTTCTACAGCCACCAGATCTTCATGGACAGCCCGGTTTAAATGTAAACGACCTTGAATCAGAATTTCTCCTTTATCAACATCTGAACATATAATTTTTCCTTCCAAGTAGTTTTCTCGGCTGATGTTTAACTTCGCTTGCTTGTATTTGCCAGTTTTTACACCAGAAATAATCTGAGATAATTTGAGATGTTCAGGATATGAAATACTCCGATCAATTTCAATAGCTTCATTAACTTTTGCTAACTTGTCAACTAATTCGGGATAGCCAACTATTTTTTCAACATACTGTTCAATAGTAAAAGCCGTAATTCCACTATCCAGAGCTAGAGCACAGTTTGCTTTATCATTTGTTATCAACACTGCAACCTGATTTCTATCAGATAGGCAATCGTCATAATACTTGGTAGCAATGCGAATTAAACGATCATTCAAATCATTTGTTGATTCTCCTTTATTTCTAGAACACCATGTTGAAATACAGTGTTCATTTGTAAAGACATAAAATCTCTTATCACTATTATTTATTAATTCACGAAGTCGTTTGTAAACAGTTGATGAACGATGTTTCACTTCTTTTAGAGCCGTCTGCAAAATGATCACATTCTGAATGCACGGATGCTCAAAAACATCCATCTGCTTTAACAACACATTTGTATCTGGAACTAAATAATGTTCTTTTGATAGCAAATCATTCTGCATTGCAGGATGACGATCAAGACAATTGGTCTCAAGCCCATTATCAATGTCATCACGAAGATAATGCTCCCGCACTATTTTTAAAATCTTTCCTGATCGAGTTTTTACCATCAAAGTATTTGATTTTCTCATGGTGAATGCTTTTATATCACAAATGTTGGAAAATTATTCCCAGAAAACCTCAGGCACAACTATAACATTCACAAATAAATTTTGTGAAGATAAAAGAAAACTGAATATCACCCTGAAAAAATGTGGATAAATAATATAAACTTTCATAACAATTGAAAGCTTATAGCCAGGTAAAAGACAGTAACAGCTGAAAGAATTAAAAGAGTAGTGCACACACAAATTACACTTTCGAGAAAGACCGAGTCAATACAATATCACACATGAACATGCATGCATTTTTTGCCAGACATCAAATTTTAAAGTTTAGATCACAAATAATACAAGGGTGATGGCATTTATGGCACTAAGTGTAAACGCATAACATGGTTCATAAATGTTTACAGTGGTCAAAACGTTACAATAATGAGAAGAAAACAATCACTCACAACTATCACGACAATACAATTTTTCTGAAGGAGCTAGATCCTACAGTCTAGATTTCTGCAGCTGACTGCAGTAATTCAACCACTCTCTTCTACCTAGCAATCCATATTTATAAGTCGAGTTTTTCTGTTTTTACACATGCATGAATGTGAGTGCATGATATCCATGTCCACGCAATGTGATGTCCATCTATCTAAAGTGCGATTGTTTGTGTTTGTGTGTGTGTGTGTGTGTGCATGCATGTGTGTGTGTGGCCACTTTTGGTCTTTTACCCTCTGCCAAGTTTATAGCAGGAATGATATGATTTTTGCTGTACCTAGTAGCCTATAAAAAATAAACGAAGTCAGAGCTAGCAAGTACCTATGTTAAAACGAGTAGTTTGTTTGTTATGTGTACGGTTAACATGTTTAGCCATTCACAATCGACAAAACAAACAAGAAAACATAATACTGTTTTTCTAGTTTCGACCACCTTTTTTTGAGGCAACTTAAGGCATCATACCTAACTACCAGTGACCACAACGGAATGTCTCAAGTGTTATGTGACTATGAAGAGTTAGTGCTGTATTGCTGATTCTAAAATTGCCAGAAACCTGTACTCTAAAGTAGATGTCTTGGTCATGTGACGTTTGCTTATGATGTACAGTTTCCATTGAAAAATATAAGCTGAAACTAAGATAGAACCAGCATAACAATTTAAGACTGTTAGACATTTAATATCTTTTTGCAAAACAAAGTGAACATATCTACACACAAAGCCAATAAGAAGCATCAAACTGATCAAAAAAATGTAAGGGAAAATCTTTGCAGCTTGTATAAATCGCGAATGTAAGTACAGTACCATATTTCTAGGAACTGTCCACAGCTGAGAACGTCACCACAACAACTAACTCATTGAGAAACAATAAAGCTATTAGGCTCGAGGACTTTGACAAGGCAAGTAAGTTCATCAAAGCACATAAATTAATAGTATCTCCATTTTTTAAATGACTTTATTAATAATTTCCTTGTTACATGGAATTTAACCATACTGTTTAAAAATAGATGAAATTATTCCAATACTTATGTCTAGCAACAAATTCTAGACCACGGGTCGGCAACCTTTTACTAGCTGCAGGCCAGAACTAAAATCTGCAAGGTCTCAGCAGGCCGTATAAATTTACCATTAACAGTGTTGTTGTTGAAACTTGCGAATTTATGAAATTTTAATTAGAGTAACTGCTGATTTTAACAGTTCATAACGGCAGCATAAAATACAACATACACTTATTGATACCGGCAGGAAAACGTTAATGCGACATTTCATGTGGTGTTTTATTTGAAAGTTTTTGAAGTTCAGGTGACAAGTTGATGAGGAAAGAAGCACAACATCTTGCAAATATTCATCGGTAGGTTGTGCTACTACCAACTTGGTCTTGGCTAGTTTCATTGTCGAAAATAATTGCTCACACGCATAAGTGCTGCCAAAGATAGATGTCATTTTTTTGACATGTTTAACAGAGTTGGGATATCGTTTGGATTCAAGATATTTTTCATAAAGGTCAAGCAGTGATACATGCTCAAAATGAAACTTTGATTTTATCTTGTTGCTACACTGCAGCTCAATTAACTTCATTTGATACTTTTCTGGTGCAGTATCGACCTGTATATCAAATGCAGTGCTAAACAGTCTGATACCATTTTCAGGAGAACAAATGTCACTAAAGCGAGTTGAAAATTCAGTTCTTAAATGCCGTATCACAGATACAAATAAGGTAGTGCTCATAGGTTTGTTCTCTTGCAGTGTAGCAAAGTGAGTATAATTTGCATTTCCCAACTAAATTTCTCAGAGTCGTAGTTTTGTTTCGAATGCGCATACATAACTCAACATTTCATGTGTCAAGTGGAGCTTTCCCTGAAGCTGCAAATTCAGGTTGTCCAGATGTGATGTTAAATCAACCAAAAATGCCACATTAGAAACCCATTCTTCATCGTGAAATTCGGTTGGTGTTTTGAAATGGGCTGCCATCTTTCCTGTAGCCTAATTTCAGTTAGGTTGATAGCATGAACCTGATTTGCCGTTCATGCCGAACCTCCATCCCGAGAAAGAGGAGGGGTAACCACAACAACAACAAATTCAGTGGTATTTGTGTTTTTTCAAGAAAGATTGCTATTTTTTTTCTCAAATGTACACTCTTTCTAGCATTTCACCTCCACTAAGCCAATGTACATTGCAGAAACAAAGCAAATCTCCATACAAACCACTGTTTGTTAAAGTAGTCAGCGAAATTGACAATGGTTCAACCCTGGGAACAAAATATAGTTCACAGCCTTTACCACTATGTCTATGACGCTCTTTAAGGTTGATACCTTTGTGCACAATGCTTCCTCATCAATGCGACACTGTAAGTTTATAATGTTGTTATTAATACCATGGTCTTCCACGTGCTTTTGAAGCAAAGACAAAACACCTATATTTTTCCAACCATTGATGGGGCTCTACCAGTCATTGTTAAAACTGGTTTTGAGAGATTGAAATTCATGGCTTCAAGGCATTGAAGTTATGGTTTCAGAATACCGGCTCCTATAGTAGTACCTATCATAGGAAGCAGTTGAACAAAATTCTCAACAACATGAAAACCTCCGCTTACTCCACTCACAAATACTGCCAGCTGAGCTGTATCTGTCGGGTCTGTGCTCTCATCTATCGCTATTGAGAAGAACTGTAGATCTTCAAAACAATCTTTTTGGTTATATTTCACGTTCTCAAAAATCTCTCTTATTTGTCGAGTTATGGTTCGTGCTGAAAAACTGAAACCAGAAAACAATTTTATTTTCTCCGAACATATGGTTTCAACAACAGCCATCATACCTTTTTTCACAAGGTCGCCTTTGGAAAAATTAGTATGCTTTATATCATAACGGCACTGTATGTTAAATTCCTTATTTACAGCAACAGAAACGTTGCAAATCGTGCATGTGGTTCACCAAAATTGTTAACAAAAGATATTGGTATTGAAAGTAATATGACAGGCAAGCGATGCGCTTTGAGGAGTTTGCTTAAAAAAGTATTTGTTCTCCCATTCTTTATTAAAAGCTCGACACTCAGCATCAACTTTTCTACCTTTTGTCAAAATTGATAAATATATGCTTAATGAACATTATTAGCTAAACTTCTTGTCAAATATTAAATAAAGTTACAATAAGAAATTGGGGTATATCGTACATTTCAATTACAAAGCTGAAGCTGCCAAACACATTTATGCAACCCTTCCTATGGCTTCCATTCAATTCTCTCCTTGGGCACAGTTATACTACTACAAATGAAATATACCACTAAATTTGAAAGAAAGGTTAAATGCAAATGCAACATGAATTGCTGTCAGTTATCACTTACGCAAACTGTACGTCATCAAATATGAGACACTTGGTTTACTTAGGTGTCATAAGGTGTTACAATTTACGTAGTAGTACACAAGAAAGTAGTTGAATGAATCAAAGCTTTACGCCAGCCCATAAAGTTCGATTTCTGTTAAAATAGTTTCTCATAAGTATACAACGCCAGATAATTGCAAGAAGGGCAGATTAATAAAATACACTAGGTGGGCCGTATCATTACTAAAATTTGTAAAAGGGCTGCGGGCCGGATGATTTTGTTTGGTGGGCCGTAGGTTGCCGACTTTTGTTCTAGACCAATGTTTATTTACTATCAATTTGATATTTAAAAAAATGCCGTCCAACAAAATTTTCAGCTATCTTAAAAATTGCAATCTCCTCAGCAATACACAGTATGATTTTCAGCAAAAGTTGTCACCAATATATAACTTCATGAGAATGTTGGTAACAGTTAATATGCATGTTTCCTGTTTGCAGAGGTGGTCACTAACAAAGAAGTTCTACTTAAGTAAATTTTTGAGTAGCAAGCTGCTTACTTGAGTAATCTTATTTTTTCTACTTCTACTGGAGCAATTAAGTAGGCAGTAATGCTACTCAAGTAGTCATAAATTTTACTTTAGTAGATACAAAAAATTTGACGTTTGTCAAGTTGGAATGCAGAATGCTAGCATAAAAAATAGCATTGTATTCACATTATATTCTCAGCAGATCCTCTATTGAAGTGAGCTATTTTTTGTATTTTAAAAACCAACTGGTAAACTTACTAAGTTCCCGGTTAATGCTAACTAGGAAAGATGTGGTAAGGCATTATCAATGGGCTGTGTTGTCATACCTGTTGATTCAAGTTTTTTGGGCCAGAAATAAATTCAACTATTCTATATCCCAACGTTTATTTTTTGCCGTCTGTTTTCTCTCTTCAAAAACTTATCAGTTGGTTCACAAATCAGCAACTACTTGTGTCAAGGGAGTAGCCAGGTGTGGCAAAGAGAGCAACTGCCTTCCAAAAAGAATTATAAGTTTGTTATTGGCTACATCCTTTAGTGCTTTCAACCAAGGATTATTATGTAAGCCGGAGCTTTTCCACCAGGGTTTCATATAACATTTAAAGGGCTTTTGTGAGTGCCACAAATAAGTAAATTTGCACTAAAAGAATAGTTTTTATATATGTATAGTTGTTGTAATCTGTTGCTTTATTTTGCAGTTGATTGTTTTATTTGCAAATCTGAATTTTCTGAACCCCTAAACTTGCTAAACTGTTTTCAAAAAAAGACCTGTTTTTCTTTCGCATTTTATTAATACAATTGTAACTCACATGCCTTTTATGATGTCACAATGGTGAACTATGTGACTAAGTTCCAGTGTATTTTAGTGAATCTTGTTTCTTCTTAAAGATTTTCTTTTTTTTATTATTACCAATTACATAATTTATTAACGGTGTTTTTTCTGTGTCAAGTGATGTTCGACCATTTTCTGGAAGACTCGTCTCAGTATATATAAGGCGGCTAGATTTTTATGATTTAGAGTGGCATAGTAGTAGAGTAAAGAAGGGTATTGATATGTGGTGATTTATTGTGAATTTCAATTAGTGTGACAAATGATTATTAGGTGGATTTACTTACAGTTAGTCTCTGGTATTCATATATTAAAGTGCTTTTTTTCTGTGTTTTAGACAAGCGAAGGAATTCGAAGTTTAAGTGTTTTGTTCTTGATTGAGAAGTGCATGTGTTAAAGTATCTTAGTGGAAGCCAATCTTTTCTTAGCTATTAAGTTGCAACCAGACTTAATTATATGAGTGATACTATACATCGCCGTAATTTTAAGAAGTAAATTGAAGTTGGAATAGAATTAAATTTCTGTTGAAACATGACAGTGAGTTTTTTAGAGTTACCCTTCTGTGGTTTTATTTGGCAATACATAATGTTTTTGTCAAGAATTTTTCGGCAAAACTTAATTCCAGCATAAAGCAATTATCTTAATTGCACATTGTGTTCAATTTTAAGTGCAAAAATTTTATTTTGATAATTACTGCATCACAAATACAAAGCACCTAAATAATTTCTGCACCCACAGACCCCATGAATTTGAAACAAATTACCAGAGAGTGTTGTTTCAGCTCCTACTTTGGCTGCTCCCAAGAATCACTTAAAAAGTTTGACTGATGCCATGTTTCTTCATTAACATATTGCTGATTTTTTGATGTGCTCTTACTTGTTATTGTACCTCACTGCTTATGCTTGTATTGTAGTTGTTGTTTTTGTTGTTGTTTAATGTAGTATATACTGTACATATTAAGCTTCCTTCCTTTAGTGTAAATTTCTCCCACACATGTAAAGTGTGCTTTCAAGATTTAACTTTGGCCCCATTGTGTTGTATTTCAATCAATAAATAAATAGGCCTACACAAAAGAGCAAAAAGTAAATTTTCTTGAAAGATCGAATATATGTGCAACAACAGTTATGGTTCATGTATTTACAACTTCTAGTTGGCAGGGAACAAATGCAGAGGTTTTCAAACTTTTTCTGGCTACGAACCCTATAGCTGAATCAAATAGCTGAATTCAACTCACATTGTATTCCTTGTTCATATTTCATGGTATATTCCCAAAAGAAGAATACAGCATAAGCTGAATTCAATTTTATAAGTTGATTATCAAAAAAATAAAAATAAAAATTTAGAAGTTGAAAGCATGCAAAAGTATCAAAACATTGGAAAACAAATGGTCAATATTTGTTTCATTAAGTTGATCTTCAAAAAGAAGTCTCTAGGTAGAGAACTAAGCAAAAGCAACAAATTTTGCGTAAAGTATTATTGAAAATTTTTGATGTACTTGTATAAGGAACTTGCTTGATTCCTCTTGGATTTTCTCTGGCATACCTCAGTTTGAAAACCCCTAAACAAAGATTTTTGTACAGGAAAACCAGAGTTGATGCAGTACTCAGAATTTTTTTTGTAATTGGGATTCCATGACATTTGCAAAAATACAGAAAGGGTCTCACAACAGTTAAAAGCCTAAAGAGCACTGATAGCCTATATGCTGAACCTTTGAAAATACAGTCAATATTTTGATATTACTAAATTTAACTAAATTTCTGTGGGCTCCATGAAAAAAATAAAAAGATCGTCACCCAAAAAGCAATCTAAAATATAAAAATTTTGACCCTTCCACCCAGAAATTTTTAGCTGACACACCATTTGGCTCTCGTTTTTGTAGGGTAAACTTTAAATATCATAAATTTCACAGTTTTTTATATGTAGAAATAAGACATTAGGCTCATCAAGTTGCTCCACCTTGAAATAAATTAAACATTAATAAATGTACCATCAGAAGGATAAAACCACAACCAAAAAATATTAACAAATGGATGCACAAGAAAAAGTAACATAGTAATTACTAGATTTAGGCCAATATATCTGTACTAGATTGTAGCCTTTAGGTCTAATCAGCAGATTTCAATTTATATGGCATTTTACACAGTTTACACTCCTTAAATCAAAAAAACAATTTGCACTCTCCCTCCGACCATAATTTGTATCGCCAGGTATGGATTCCAAAAGTGCTGCACTAAAATAAAAAAGTTTCTTCACATGAAGGTCTGCAACCTACATATATACAGTGATCTTCAAGAAAATTCATGAACCTAAATAAGGGAAATCCTTTACAATAGTTTTCTAAAAATAGTGCCATTTCCTAACATAAAGTCTCCTGGAGTGGATTCTTTTTCATATTAACTCTATTGCCTGCACCATGCACATAAACCTTTGACTGAGTCGATAATGTACTGCAAGTTAAGCTACAAATTTACAAAGAAGTTTGCATCTTTAAAAATTTCTTCTTAAACCTTGTACGATGCAAGTACCCTTAATTCAGCACCACTGTTTTAGAGAAATAGGGGACAAAACTGCAAAAAACAATGAAACTATCTGTACTTCCTACTTTCACTACTTATGATAAAAAGCGCACTTTTTGAACACTTTTTTTACTTCTACTCATGTAAAAATACCTATCATTACCTTCTACTTTTGCTAGAGTATTTTTATGAGCAAGTAACAATACTTTTACTCAAATACACAGTTAGGCTACTTCAACCACCTTTGTGAATTTCTAGACCAATCAAAACCATTTTATGCACTGAATATGACATATTATACCAGTACTCTTCAGGAAATAGAAATCGGGGTTACTTAAATAATATGCTGCATTGCTCAATATGTGGAGTTGGATGATACCGGTACTAACATGCCAAAATTTCATGAAATTGGAGATTAGCAGTAGGGTTAGAATCAACATTAGTTTAAGCAATGCAAATGATTACCAATAAGACCACAATCTATATTGGAATAACAGAAAAACCGTTTAGTCTGATTCAAAGTTATTAATCTGATAGAGAGCGTAAAATGGGGTAATTGCGACCGCTGACGGGAAATTACGCCCCCTTGTTGTTTTTAGTTATAGTTTTTGCTAATGAAAACTCAAGTTTACACCTTTCCAAAAACCTACATTTTATGAAAAAATAAATATAACTGTGCTTAAACTTTTGTTCAATTTAGATGCTATTTTTTCATTTTTAGCTTTAAGAAAACAAAATGAAACAAAACAACGCGGAAACACAACCCCATCTACAAATGGCATTTGCCTAATTTTTGATCCTATACAAACTGCACAAGGTTATTAGCGGCCTCGACCCTCAAATTACTTTTAAGGATCGCTAGATCAACACAATCCTAAGTTAAGCGCTGTAGGCTCCTAAACCATTTCATGTATTGTTTGGAGGTTAGAAAAAACTTGATTACGAGAAAGTATACGATTCCTTGGAGCTCTTCATTTTACCTCAAGAGTTCCTTTGAATCTTTAAACAAGTAGATTATTGCATGAAATTAACTATCAGGTAATTGCATTTCTCCTGCGATTTTCCCCCACAACAGAGCGACAGGATGGCAAGGAAAATAAAAATCCTTGGCTCTATAATGAGAAACATTTAAGCTGACCTAGCAACCTATTGACCCAACAAACAACTTTTCGCCTGTGTAAAGAAGTCTACTGAAATTGGGTTATTTACTACATAAGTTAGATGGTACGGCCAAATTATCTGATAGATTCGTTTCTTTACTAAAAGCAAATGGAGTAAAGAGCAAAAAATGTAATTTTATTTTTCAAATGTACATGTAACGCCATTTTGTTTGGATCAGCTTTAAAGATTAGCCGAGTCAAGCAGTATCTTTATAATTCTTCACGCATTTCCACGCACTGCCGATCAATGACACAAAAGTTGTCTATAACTCGACAGGTCATTTCATGTGAAATGGCATCAATTTCTGGAGAAGCAACACTTCTTTAAAGTATGCTGTATACTAGTGTAGAATGGTTGACCAAGGTTTTATTATTCGTCTTCACAGATCTGCAATTAGGTTATCAAAAATATGCAGCCAATCAGTATAGTAGAATCACCCTCCTTTAACAGTTTGCTCAGTCTCATTTCTGGACACAGGAAGAACTCCATGATGAGAAGGAAAATCATTAAGCGTATTGAAGGCACGTGCGTAATGCTCTCAATATCGATGACTTCTAAAATTTTTGTAATACTGCTTTCATTTCTTCTCCTGTGAACTTTCACTTGTCACAAGCGACATAGCCTAAAGTTTTTGTAGACTATGTAATGTTGGTAATACCTGCACATATGATCAGGAGCGTCGACAAGCTAGGGTCCAGGGATACTTTGATCAACCAAACCAAATCCCTTGATCTTTAACGCAGATATTCCATATGGATCAAACAATTTATTTATGGTCAGATTTTACAAAATTATTTTACATCAATCCTTTTATGTTTTGTTATGTCTATTAAACAGCAAGATCGTATTTTGCTTAGTGAGCTTAAAGTTTTTGTAGGCTATGTAATGTTGGCTAATACCTGCACGTGTGATCAGGAGAGTTGACAAGGGGGTCCAGGTGTACCTTTGGTACCAGGCCCGGAAATTGTTTTGGGGCCCGGGTTTTAAAAAATGTCGCGCGCAATGTCTACAATCAATTAGGCCTAAGCTTTTCATTTTTTTGTGAACAAATGCATAACCTGTTTAATAATTTTTGTGACATGATGACTAATTTTTTTTTATTTTGACCACAAAAAAATTAAAGTCTGATTTCTGTAACTCTTACAGCACATAACTTATTAAACATATTATAATTTAAAGCCCCGAACCCCTTAATCTTAAGCCGAGATATCCCATGTGAATCAAACAATTTGTTTGTGGTTAGATTTTACGAAATCATTTTACATCAATCCTGTTATGTTTTGTCATGTCTATTAAACAGCAAGGATGCATGTTGCTTACCGATTACTGGAGACTGATAATGATGCATATTTGCATGTTATTCTCATTTTGTTTTTTGACTTACTTTTAGTGTTATATTATTCCATAGACATAGTGTTATAACTGTGCTCAATTTATTATCTCACATATACAAACTTGATTTTTTGAATAGTAAAGTAGCCAGCCAGCAATGTCTCATTCGTATCAGAGTTGAGCTAAAAAAAAAGCGCATAAAGAAAAGCAATGCTTTAACAATTATGCCAAACACTCATCCATTTGTAATTGGATAAAACCTGGAAACTTCAGTTTACCAGATCCTTTTTAAAAGGGTCCCGGAATTAATGTTGGTACCGGGCCCGGACTGTTCTCTCAACGGCCCTGCATATGCTTACTAGGCTAATTTGTATTGTTGTTTTAAGGCTCTATCTACATGAGCTGGAAGATCAACCACCGCGATTTAGCTGCTGCTGTAGCCAGTAGCCTAAATAGTAGGCTAAGCTAAAAAAGAAGAATTTAGGTACTTTCTTCGGCGTATATTTAAAAAGGAAAACATTGGAAATTTCTTTCAGCTATGTTCTCAAGAAAAATGAGTTGAAGCACATTTTTAGCAGAGTGCTTTTTCTTTCTACGAAAGCTTATTCTTGGTCTCACAGAAACAGGTAAGCTTGCAATTGATACATTTGCATAAAAAAAAAAATAATAATAATTTATATACACAATACACTTACTTCGGTTGCTTATCTATCACTATTCTTGAGAAATTCATTCTCATTGAGGTGATAAAATGTGAGATAAAATAGTAAAATATGCCGTAGCATAATGTTTCACTGAGTTTTGGCATAAAATCAACATTATTTTGAATGCTTTCTTTGTTATAACAGCTTAAAAACTTTTGCAACGTAGGACTATCAAAATACTCAAAAAATAACTTTGTTAAAGAATGCTTTATCGGTCTTATCTTGCCATGACCATGCACTGGATTGACCAATTATACTCTAGAACGAAAAAAGAAATATACAGATTGTAAACTTTTGATGGGAAGGCGTACTTATGATTACATCGTAAAATCCGTTCAGAACGTGTACATGGCCTTCGAGGCGATTTCCAACATTATCAGTTCAACAACGGACAATGGAAGCAATTTTGTAAAAGCGTTTAAGTAGGTTGACCATTGGCAAAATATGTTAATTGTCAGCCAGCACAGCCCGAGGTTGTAAACAAAGAGTTTTTTTGGGTGATATTTTTTGATTTCATTGTGATTTTTAAGCTTTGATATCAATGTCATATTTTTCTTATTATACTGTAACTGTAAAGTTCTGACTGTATTCTACACCAACAAATATGCGTTACAAAAGTATACTGCTCCTGCTGCTGCTTTAATCAAAACAAAAATGCTATCTTATTTAAAATGGTATTCATGTGTTTTAAGAAATGAAAATCAGGAAAAAATTGTTCAAAAATTAATTTGTGTTCAAGTTTTTTCTAAACAAGAAAAACATTTTACAACCATTTTTTAAAAATATAAACAGATTTTAAAAAACGAGTGGAAAAGAACAACACATATCTCTTACCAGTTCTATTACTTTTATATTTAGTTATGTACAACACTAAAGTTTCTTGCTAATAATCCACTTTTTTATTCTTTAAATGCAGCACAGCTTTCCTTAACGCTTGTGCTTTAAATTCGTCTCTCATAAGAGCATAAGATACGAAAAATTGCACAAGGTGAGCCAAAAGTTTTCTTACCCGCTTGTAAAATTAATACAACATACAATGTATGGTAAGTTTGATTTGAAAAACTTGATTTGGTTTTAGGTCTTGTCGGTCAATGCAGAATTGTTGCCATTTACCGCCATTTACCGTTATTGAGTCCGTTTGTACCCCATTATTGTCATAACACTGGCTGATTGGACGCCAGATCCTGTCAGATGTTCTCCTAAGCATTTGGGGTAATAACTACGTTAAAAGCGTCTGTCATTACTTTGTTCAACTCATCAGTGATCGTGTAGAGCTGCTGTGCAACTTCCTCTTTTTGAAGCCCAATAAAGAATTGTGTCATGTGTAGTATATAACGACACTTTTAACCCCTTTTTTGCGGCGCGCTTGCGGCGCGCTTGCGGCGCACTACGTCATTTCCAAACGTGCTGATACATGAACTACATCATTTCCGAACGTGCGAACCTTGCAAATACGTCATTTCCGAACGTGTTGGATACATGAACTTGGAAGTACATTTTACCTGTAACATTGATTTGATTTAACAATTGATAATGTTTTATTTGTTTTGTTTGAATTCTTTTTTGGAATTCTTATTTGTTTGAGTTCTTTTTAGGAATGGTTTTATTTGTTTTTGAAAATGTTGTTTCTTGTTTTTAGGAATGATTATATTTGTTTTTGGAAATAGTTTTATTAGGAATGGTTTTATTTGTTTTGCGATTTTATTTGTTTTTAGGAATGCTTTGAAAATGTTACTTGTTTTTGGAAATGGATTTATTTCTTTTTGGAAATGATTTCATTTATTTTTGAAAATGACCTAATTTGTTGTCGTACCCTCGTTTCAGAATACCCCTACTTCAAAAGTTCTCCAATTGATTTCACTTTGATTTTCAACTCGTTTACGATTTTTTGTCTTATTGCAAGCACAACTGCTGTAAAACGGAAACATTAACTTTTAGGTCGTGACTGAAGCCTTTGATATTAAATCATCAACAACTTCCTTTCGAGTGTCAGCGTCAATCGCGCGTAATCGTTCACTTCTTGAAATTGTTTATAAAATCATAGAACCTCTGATTGATTTATCCTTTTGATTCCCTAGAATGTTGTTTCTTTACTCTTCTAGATGTGTTTATTGGGGGGGGGGGGGGGTATTTTCCTTTACTTCTTATATTTCTGCAGTTGGTTGGAATTAATTTACATCTATTTCAGTAGAACTAGGTAGGTAATGGATTCAGTTTTATTACAATGCAATCTTGGAGGAATATAGACGTAGTTACTGGTGTCATGTAAGACAGATGTTTGAGGGAAAATTTTGCGTGTCTACCACTAGCTGAAAACGTACATAAGAAAATAATTTCAAAGCACAACCAACAGTTTAGAACTAGCCGCAGATACAATGTTGTATAATTACCACTGTCATAAAAGACAGATGTTTGAGGGAAAATTTTGCATGTCTATCACTAGCTGAAAACGTACATAAGAAAATAATTTCAAAGCACAACCAACAGTTTAGAACTAGCCGCAGATACAATGTTGTAGAGTATAGATTACAAAACTAGGGTCAGATACAATGTTGGGGAGTATACAGTGATCCCTCGATATATCGCGCTTCATCTATCGCGGCTTCGCTTCCTCACGGAATTTTTTGCAGTGCTTTTTTTTACAGTGAATCCTGATTGGCTCAGGGGCTTTACTGTTGTCTAAAAGTGAAAAAAGTTGAAAAAAGTAAAAAAAGTTGATATATACGTTAATATTTCTATTTCTTAAACATATTTTGGGCCTGAAAAGAGGTTTTGTTTTTGTTTCATTCTGCAGTACAGTATTGCATTGTAAAATAACAGTAAAAAATAATGCTGACTACTTCGCTGATTTCACCTATCGCGGGTAATTTTTGGAACGTATCCCTCGCGATAAACAAGGGTTCACTGTAGATTACAAAACTAGTTGCAGATACAATGTTGGGGAGTATAGATTACAAAACTAGTCGCAGATACAATGTTGGGGAGTATAGATTTTAAAACTATCTGCAGATACAATGTTGGAAGAGTATAGATTTTGGAACTAGGATCAGATACAATGCTGAGGGATTTTAGATGTGGTTGCCAGTATGACGAAAGACAGATGTTGAAGGAGAAAAATCTGCTCGCTCATCACTAATTGTAGGCTTACAGAAGATGCTAATCTACAGTTTTTCTTGATCATACAGGTATTTCAATCAAAACATTTACGTGTATGACAGCTAGTCGTCAGTTTTCGAGGAAAATAACCAACAGTTTTCTAGATCATCAGGTTTGTTGGAGAAAAATTACAGGCAATGACATTGCTTCCAGAAGAGTGTGGTGAAAGAAACAATATCAAATTTGACACAATCTCAATCAAACTTTTATCGTTAGATGTTAGTTTCACGCTTTCTTGGAAGACAATTTCAGTAGATTGACCAGACCTTTGAGTGAAATGTAGATTTGCTTCACATACGACAGTAGGTAGTTAAAATTTTATGTTAGTTTCACGCTTTCTTGGAAGACAATTTCAGTAGATTGACCAGACCTTTGAGTGAAATGTAGATTTGCTTCACATATGGCAGTGAGGTAGTTAAATTTTTAGTACAGTGGTGGAAACATTTTGAAAAGATCACAACAAAGAAGCTTGTTTCAATTCAGCAGTTTTTAATCACTACTAAATATTGTTAAACCAAGAAGATTGAACCTTTATTGTGTTCAAATTGTTTTTGGAGACCACTTCAATAATTGTTAAACTTTTACTTGTAAACATTCACCATGCATCTAATTTACAATATCTTTTCATATGACAACTAGAAAACAAAAATTGTATCCTATTATAACACTGTTTAAGTAAAAACTATCAAATTCTTAAGCCACCAAAGTTGCTTTCTTAGCTGTAAAAACAATATCTGCCAAGGTAAAGTTATCAATTACTCTTAGATTAATGGCTACGAATTGTAAACCGGGAAGTTATTAAATATACAAAATTGAGGTAACCAGGATGTTATGAAACACAGTATGTTAGAGACAATCACTAGAAAGATATCAATTTGTACTGCAAACAAATAAAAATTAACAAACAAATAGGAGAAGAGGAGTAGCAATAGAATGATTTAGGTGTGGATTGGAAGCAGGTGGTCTTTGAAATTATGTGTAGTGGCAATGTAAGTTTCATTTACTCCTATGAGTTTGCAGCTGGCACATCGAACCCGTCACTATCTGTAGTGTAAAACACAATGAAACAAGCAAACTAGTCTTTCTCTAAACAAACCTTTCATGCTGAACACTACGCTGTAATCACTTAAAAGTCTTTGACAAGGAAATCGAACCCAGGTCTACTACACTCTAATCACTACCATATTTGTGCATTTGATAATTGGGAAAAAGTTAGTTTGATTTTTAGTTTCAGAAAAACAACTTTGTGAGAGATTTAAAATCTGATAAAAATCGGTGTAGTTTCGGTAATATGTAGTGCCAAATATAAGGCTTGATACACAAACTTTTAAAATTTTTGAGGTAAATTCAATTTACAGTTATGTACAGAGATGATAAAGTGAGTAAGAAAATTTAAGTTTGAAAATACTATAAGATAGGATTTTTTGATTTAACATACAACAACAAAAGTATTGTGTGATGCAGAAAATAATGCAAAAATGCGTGATGATTGAAAAATATTAGTCCACTCGTTTACCATTGAACTGAGTTGTGATGATAACTTAAAATCAGAAAACAATATATTGATCGCACACAATGTAGCTTAGTGGTCTTCCTCTCAAATATTTTACGAGGGTGTGAGATGAAATACCTTTACTGTTTAATTGTCTCAACGTGTTCTAATTTTGGTGAGAATTTTAACAAGTGACTAAATCTAAAAAGTCATAAGAAATGTTAAAGTCTCCAACTACATGAACATTTTTAACTAAAAAATATTAGTCAGCGACCTCTCTAGAAATCTCAGTGAAAATACAGTAAGAAAGCAGCTAAATGTTTTGCTTGTGATTTTGAAATTGGAGACTTTGGGATGTTGCGAAGCACTGTAACTGGGTAAATCTGCAATACTTTTCCAAGAAAATGTTGCGAAATTTTAAAATCAGTATTTCCTACAGACGTAAAATGGATAACATCAAAGACAGTTGCTGCAGCCATTTACTCAATAGAGAAATTTCTGGGCCTTTAACAAGTGGCCAGTTAGCTCAGTCGGTTATAGTGTTGTGCTAATGTCGCAGGTTCGAGCCCCGTACTGGCCATTACTGCCTCGATAGCTCAGTTGGAAGAGCATTAGACTGAAGATCTAAAGGTCCCTGGTTCAATTCCGGGTCTGGGCATTTATTTTGTACGAGTGTGGCGATGACATTATTAACTAAGGCATTATGGTTTTGGTTTGTTGCAAGCGGTCTTCAACTTCAATTTTTCATGAAGACGTCAGATAAAAATCTTTTATTGTTCAATTGTCCCAACGTTGCGAGCTTAATTTTTGGTTAGAATCTTAACCAGTGAATAAATTTGTATCTAAAAAAGCAATTAGAAATTTTAAAGTCTCCAACCACATTTTCAACCGAAGAATATAGGTAGATTTATAAAATTTTAATATGAATTCAAGTGTATTGACGTAAAATGTTGGTGTAAATTAGGCGAAATTAAATTCTTTGTTGCACAATGAGGTGTAGGGTAAAAGTAAATTCGATGAGAAAGTTAAATGATGATTGAATATAACTTAGATATTTTGCCTATCAATTACGTATAACAGTGCTAGAAATTTAAACTTGAAGCTTGGGCGATGTAATGAAAATAGCTTTAAAGTTGCATGTTGGTAAAGAAATTTATATGGATTGTTATACTTTTTATCATAATCACAACGAAATAGTGTTACAAATAGTAATTTTGATTGGAAAGAATAAACCATACTGTGCAGATTTTTACCTAAACTGGTAATTTTTAAAGTAATTCGAAGCAAATTTGTTAGTATGTGCGGAGTGTATGTCTGTTGACAGTGATTAGTCTGAGTTTTTCTTGTCGGTAAATCATGAAAAGCTTTACTTTGAAATGGTGCAAATAGCGAGTTCAATCTTGGATGGAGGTGAAGAGATAAAACTTTTACAGCGATTAATGGCAAATATTTTGTTGAATAAATCAATATCAAGATGATGAAATAAGTAAGAGCAAAAGAATAAACCAAAAACGAATCGATCAGAACGAGGCAATACAATTTTGATAGGTTGAGAAGTAAGAATTATTTACACTTCAGAGTCATGTATAACAATATCAGAAATTGTGGTTGTGTTTCTTGAAAATAAACGATAAGTTTGAAAGGTTTGTTGTGCAAATGAATGAGTTTAGAAGTTATCGAATTGCGAGTTTGGTGTTTGTTGATTAAAAAACTTGAATGAAATTTGAAAATAGCGGGTCATGATTTCAGATTTTTGTGTGAGTCAATAGGAAGGTTGCACGCACGTGATCAAACGTCATCAAAATGCGATTTCGAAAAAAGTGGATGACCAAAGCCAGTGTTTTTGCATTGAATTGAATAGGAGTGATATCGTTTTTTGCAAAGCAAATGAAGAAACGTGACAGTTGTTGAATGAACGTTAGATATGTTGTTTTATTGATGTTAAGGAATGAATCTAAGGTCAAAGTAAGATAAGAGGTGCTAAGGTTTGCTTGTTATTGCTAATAGTTGGGCTAATTTTATGGGCTAAACATGCAGGCTTATTTGTAGCCAGCTTCTGTGAGGGTTTCATATTCGATTAATCAGCGTGTTTGGGAATGATGAGTTTAAGTTAGTTGTAATGCGTAACTTATACAGTATATTTAGTGGCATAAGCATTCTGAAAAGTTGAAAACTTAAGTTATACTGTAGCCTAAATGACATGGCAGACTTCTGTACCGTTTGACATATGCTGGATTAGTTATTGTTGGATAAAATCAGTAAGTTTTTGAAATTTGTTGTCAATAGTAATTGCAGGCCAGTCATATTGATATGTCAGATGTAATTGTGTGACCTTAACCACTCTTTAAACAATTGTTTGGGCTATTACCTAGGCTGCTGTACCAAGGGTAATACAAAAATTACGATACCGATTTATTGATTCATGCGTAGAGCTCATGCTCTGTTTGCATGTCTTTTGTCACACTGGATCACCGCGACGGGTAGACTGCTTGGCCCCACCACCTGTTTGCCACATAAAGATGGAGGCATACCGTTAAATGCCTTGCTCATGGAGACAGCAAGTAAGCTTACCGGCAAGCTTACCGTACCGGTAGTAATGATCAAATAATGGTTGTTTTTGCTAATGTACCGACTGGTATCTAATTGGTATAGTTTATTTTTAAGTGAGGAGCAAATGGTAATTAGATAGCACTTCTCTTAGGGGCATTTTTTAAAAATTAGCTCACTATGCTAGGCTTATACTAGCCAACTGAAAGACCAAATCTCAACCAAATTGCTTTTGGTCAAATTTATTTGTTTCCGAGAATCCAACTAGCAATAATTCATTCCAAATTTAAATTAATTTTTTATTAGTTTTCAAAATAACCCCAAAAGTTGGTGTTCGCCCTATACCTCTCCAGCATAAATTAGAGCCTTTGGTCATCCACTTTTTTTGGCGCGAAATGTGTGACGTCACATGCAACCTTCCTATACTCGGTGAAGATATGAAGGTGAATATTTCACATGTTTAGATTTTGAGGTGTTAAAAGCATTGAAACAGTTGTGAGGAAAATTTGTTTGTTTTAAGGATGGAAAGTGGCTTGTCAGAAAGTTAACCAAGACTTTCACGAGACCACATTCAAAACTTTTGTGTGTTGGTCACAGCAATTACTAATGAGGTCACTGAGAAAGACAACTGTAAGTTTATGTTGGATGCTACTGTGAGAGTTTGTTCGCTTCTGACAGAGTATTAGATTTGATAAAGCTAGTAGAAAACGTTTAGTAGTTGGTTTTGTGAGCTCAGATTTTACATTTTTAATTTATGGTTTAGCCTATAGTTAATACAGTAGCATTGAAGTTGTTTGATAAAAATGGATAGAGATTTTGCAATGAAACAACTTGGTCTAATGTGCAATTGCAAACGTGTGTAGCAGTGATTACGTATAACAAGTGTATAATGGATATCACTTAATGTAGTTTTGTCAAGATTTAGGTAAAATTCTTGATTTACCTATACGGGAGACAATATGTTGCGAGTTGAAAGTTGTGAATTACAAATAATGGTTTCAAATATATCAAACTTAGTGCAAGAGTTTCATTGTACGAAACAAAAGTCTTTGATCAGCTAAGATGACTTGTCACAATACATACGTATGTTTGCTCAAGTGCTTACAAATTAATGGTTAAGTTGAAAATTTTTGTTAAAGCAATGAGTTTAGATTGGTGATAGAACACAGTCAGATTTGTTTTGAAGCTTTCTGTTTGTGGTTTTTAGCAAACAACGAAAAATTAAAGAATTGGATTAATAATTTCTATTTGCAGTAGAGGGTGAACACTCACTTTAATAAGAATAAACAATAATTTTTGTGTCTTGTTTTACTGATGTTCTACAAAAATGTTAAAAGTTGTGCTTATTTCTACGTAGATGAGCTAAGTAAACTGTGAAAACTATGAATTTTATGTTAATGTTCAACAAATAATGTCGAAAGTTGTGCTTATTTCTATGTAGGTGAGCTAAGGAGACTGTGAAAACTATGAATTTTGTGTTAATGTCCTATGAATAATGTCAAAAGTTGTGTTTATTTCTATGTAGGTGAGCTAAAGAGACTGTGAAAACTATGAATTTTGTGTTAATGTCTTACAAATAATGTTAAAGTTGTGTTTATTTCTATGTAGGTGAGCTAACTAGATTGTAAAAAACATAAATTTTACGTTGGTGGAATTAAAATTCGCTAATTTCTAGATGAAATCTTAAAACAGCGTGATGATAGGATACAATTTTGGTTTCTAGTTATATGAAAAATGAATGTAAATTCGATGCGTGGTGAATGTTTTACGATTTGAGCACAATTAAAGATAAATCCTTTGGGTTTTTGCGATGTAAACAGTAGTGATTTAAGTGAGGTATGGTGTTAAAAAGAAAATAAAAACGCAATTTTAAAGAGAACAGAGAGAGTTATGGTGAGAGCCATGTGTGGTCAGAAAATTATTGACAAAAAGACTGAAGAACAGATGAATATGCTGCGGTTGATAGTAAACCGTTTTTGAAGTTCTACATCGATTGTGATTGGTTAAAGATTTGTTGACGTGATGTTGATGTTTCCGTTTGCATCAGATTTTTGTTGATAGTAAGCTTAGCTGATTTCCTGACTTTGAAAAATATGAATTTTATGTTGGTGGCTTAAGAATTTGATAGTTTTTACTTAAACAGTGTTATAATAGGATACAATTTTTGTTTCTAGTTGTCATATGAAATGATATTGTAAATTAGATGCATGGTGAATGTTTACAAGTAAAAGTTTAACAATTATTGAAGTGGTCTCCAAAAACAATCTGCACACAATAAAGGTTCAATCTTCTTGGTTTAACAATATTTAGTAGTGATTAAAAACTGCTGAATTGAAACAAACTTCACTGTTCTGATCTTTTCAAAATGTTTCCACCACTGTACTAAAAATTTAACTACCTCACTGCCATATGTGAAGCAAATCTACATTTCACTCAAAGGTCTGGTCAATCTACTGAAATTGTCTTCCAAGAAAGCGTGAAACTAACATCTAACGATAAAAGTTTGATTGAGATTGTGACAAATTTGATATTGTTTCTTTCACCACACTCTTCTGGAAGCAATGTCATTGCCTGTAATTTTTCTCCAACAAACCTGATGATCTAGAAAACTGTTGGTTATTTTCCCCTAAAACTAACGACTAGCTGTCATACACGTAAATGTTTTGATTGAAATACCTGTATGATCAAGAAAAACTGTAGATTAGCATCTTCTGTAAGCCTACAATTAGTGATGAATGAGCAGATTTTTCTCCTTCAACATCTGTCTTTCGTCATACTGGTAGCTACATCTATAATCCCTCAGCATTGTATCTGACCCTAGTTTTGTAATCTATACTCCGCAACATTGTATCTGCGGATAGTTTTAAAATCTATACTCCCCAACATTGTATCTGCGACTAGTTTTGTAATCTCTACTCCCCAACATTGTATCTGCAACTAGTTTTAAAATCTATACTCTTCCAAGAGTCATTTGCGGCTAGTAATGAAATCTATACTCGTCCAAGATTGTGTCTGACCCTAGTTTTGAAATCTATTTTCCCCAACATTGTATCTGCGGCTAGTTCTAAACTGTTGGTTGTGCTTTGAAATTATTTTCTTATGTACGTTTTCAGCTAGTGATAGACATGCAAAATTTTCCCTCAAACATCTGTCTTTTATGACAGTGGTAATTACATCTATATTCCTCCAAGATTGCATAATATTTTCTTATGTACGTTTTCAGCTAGTGATAGACATGCAAAATTTTCCCTCAAACATCTGTCTTTTATGACAGTGGTAATTACATCTATATTCCTCCAAGATTGCATAATATTTTCTTATGTACGTTTTCAGCTAGTGATAGACATGCAAAATTTTCCCTCAAACATCTGTCTTTTATGACAGTGGTAATTATACAACATTGTATCTGCGGCTAGTTCTAAACTGTTGGTTGTGCTTTGAAATTATTTTCTTATGTACGTTTTCAGCTAGTGGTAGACACGCAAAATTTTCCCTCAAACATCTGTCTTACATGACACCAGTAACTACGTCTATATTCCTCCAAGATTGCATTGTAATAAAACTGAATCCATTACCTACCTAGTTCTACTGAAATAGATGTAAATTAATTCCAACCAACTGCAGAAATATAAGAAGTAAAGGAAAATACCCCCCCCCCCCCCAATAAACACATCTAGAAGAGTAAAGAAACAACATTCTAGGGAATCAAAAGGATAAATCAATCAGAGGTTCTATGATTTTATAAACAATTTCAAGAAGTGAACGATTACGCGCGATTGACGCTGACACTCGAAAGGAAGTTGTTGATGATTTAATATCAAAGGCTTCAGTCACGACCTAAAAGTTAATGTTTCCGTTTTACAGTAGTTGTGCTTGCAATAAGACAAAAAATCGTAAACGGGTTGAAAATCAAAGTGAAATCAATTGGAGAACTTTTGAAGTAGGGGTATTCTGAAACGAGGGTACGACAACAAATTAGGTCATTTTCAAAAATAAATGAAATCATTTCCAAAAAGAAATAAATCCATTTCCAAAAACAAGTAACATTTTCAAAGCATTCCTAAAAACAAATAAAATCGCAAAACAAATAAAACCATTCCTAATAAAACTATTTCCAAAAACAAATATAATCATTCCTAAAAACAAGAAACAACATTTTCAAAAACAAATAAAACCATTCCTAAAAAGAACTCAAACAAACAAGAATTCCAAAAAAGAATTCAAACAAAACAAATAAAACATTATCAATTGTTAAATCAAATCAATGTTACAGGTAAAATGTACTTCCAAGTTCATGTATCCAACACGTTCGGAAATGACGTATTTGCAAGGTTCGCACGTTCGGAAATGATGTAGTTCATGTATCAGCACGTTCGGAAATGACGTAGCGCTCCGCAAAAGAAGGGGTTAAAAGTCGTATTACATACTACTCATGTGGTTTGGTCAGGACTTCAAGGCGGCCGGTCAAGTGGAGCTGGCAAGGTGACGGATTCACGGCCAATCTAACGACTGGGAAGGAAGTTGGATTGGCCATAGTTGGAACCAGACATTGCTTTTAAGCCCAAGGCTTTGCAGTTGTGGTATGAACCAATTTTCAAGTATGGCTAAATAATTAAGATGATTGACAGGTCAATCAAAGAAATATGGTCCAAACAGGTGCTCGTTGTTCATTGCTTCCGATTGCATGACATATGAAGGATGTTGCTTCACTTTTTCACAATAATGTGGATTATGCTTGGACAAAACATAACATAATCTGCGATTGAGAATTCCGGTATATGGCATATTCATTACTAAAAATGACTCTTCGTCTTTTTGACACCATTCGAAATTCCTGGGGCATTCTTCCACATGCGTTGCATCAGCGATTGAAATCGTCATCTGACAGCTCTTGAACAAACATTGGCCGATGTGGAAATGGTTTGAGGTCTACTTTCATGGCCTTTTTCTAGAAGTTCGTGGTATTCCAAACTCTGCTGATAGCTTTCTTGTTGACTTTTTTGGAGACTTGCTAATTGCGTTGTCAACCTTTTGGCGTCGAAGTTCCTCTTGATTGTGGTCTGCCAGTTCTTGGTGTATGCTTTATGCTCCCAGTTTGGAAAAGTTTGCGTTTCAATCTCAAAAGTGTTTGTTTTGGTGGAGGCTTTTTTCTAAATCTTTGTTGGAAGTCATCCTGCAGCTGTCTCTTTGACTTTCGTGCTTAAAGACGTTCATGGATACAGACATTTGCAACAATTCTTCCAACGTGTAATCGCTTATGTCACACATGTTTCAGTTGCTTATTGCAAAACAATCAGTAAAATATTTGAAAACGTTGCAAATAAAATGAAGTTTCACAAATTAAATAACTAAACTGGTTTGAAAATACAGCAAATATCTAATTATACTGTAAAAGCGCAATTTTGTGTGTCTGTTTTAACTCCTCTAAAACTGCTCTAGGTACAAGCACCAAACTTGGCAGGAGTGGTGAGTGTCATAAGGGTATCCGCGACGTCATGACGACGTCATAACCAAAAATAATTTTTTAGAATTTGCATAACTTGACAGAGGACAACCGCTTTTTGCTCAAAAGAAAACCAGCTTTCGACTTACCACATTTCAAAAACTTCCATTTATTTGGGGTCTAAAATGACGTCACAATCAATGATTTATTGAACAATCTGTTTTTTGTTCTCTCTCAAAAAGTACTCATCGCACAAACGCTATTTAACGTTCTCGCAGGAGATGTTAATAAGCTGGTTTTGATAAAAACAGCTTTACAACAACTAATGTTTATTTGATTATGCTACAAGCACTTCTTTATTTAAACACTTCAAGCCCTCTCTAAGCATTTATTCTTGTTTTTATTGTTTGCACGCTTAAAATCGCTCTATGATGTCATAATATGTCTCGTACGATTAACATAAATGTTCGCTACCGCAGATCATAATATCAAGATGTTTTCAAAAATTGCAACCTTTTTGCAAAATTAGTTTATCAAAAAACTGATTTGTGACCTCATTTTTCAACCGATTTTCAAACCTTTATCAACAAATTAAAGGTTATTTTAAGGCGAGTCTAGTGTATAATATGTACAATTAATATTAGTGTTTATACTGAAAAAACTAAAATTTAAGACCTGTGGTGTAACTTTTTACCTTTCCCAAAAGTGGTGAGCTCAGTGAAAACAGATGACTTTTATAATGAAGTACTGACAATTACTATTCTTTGAAAGCTTAGGAAATATCCTTTCTAGCAATATGTCACTCCAATTACTTGAGGCTAAGGATTAGTTTATAATGGCTGATCAAAATGTGGTTGCCATACATGATGTTTCATTTTTAGTTGCACAATTATCCTACTAGGGCAAACAAACTTACAATTGTTATTCAAAGTTAGTTCTTGGGTACATTTTGCCTACTTTTCCTCACAAGCGTGGTGTTTTCGCATTATCTGTGGACATTCTCAAAAAGATCCATCATAAAACTGAAGTCTCTAAATGTTTATGAAATGTTGTTTACCAGTTAAAAACATCAAAAGTTTTAGTGGCTGCAGTTCACAAACTTGCAATTTCTAGAAAAACTAAGTCCTTTGGTACATTTTGTGTATTCTTTCTCGATAGCATGGATCTTTGGCATTATCAATCAAATTATTTTAAAGACTCAAAGTCTACAAATTTTAATATGTAGCCTACTCCAAGCAAAACACTTGGTGATCACCCAAGAAAAAGATGATGGCGTAAAGATGGTCCTTTGTTATTATAGCTGCTGCTCAGGCTATATGGTTTGGGATAGGGAAATTCACGACAAATAGCCGCAAACTCAGTCGCTAAATCAAGTGTCCACAAAGTGATGATGTTGAGATACGAAATTTTATTACAGCTCCGATATCCAAAATGACCACATGGTATATTTGATAGGGCGACAGGTTTTCTAAAACACAATGCAAGTGTAAACAAACAGCTACGATAAACACTTAACTAACTTCATAATGTAGACATATTAAAAATAGGGATTTCGATGCAAATTCGAAGATCAAAAAACGGCGTTGCGACGGTGTAACATATGTTGTGGTGGAAAATTTACAAATACTACGTCGCAAGCCAACAATTCACATTCAAACTTACTAAGTACATGCAAGATACATACAAACTTACTGAACTATTTGAGGTCCCACGCAAATTATTAATTTTCAAGATTGTCGTCAGCAGCAAAACACTGTTATTTCCTCTGGTTCAAACTTTTTACAGAACCGAAGAACTACGCTCTTAGGCCTTATATACGGTAGCAACAGCCAATCAAAATTCACGATACAGGCCACGTGTAGTAAATTTTCTAGAATAATCAAGCCGGAATTTCTCAGATCTTGTTCTATAGATTCCAATTGTCACATTTCGCAAGTTAAACAGTAGGATCACAGTTTCGAAATTAAGTGGTGCGTAGAGCGAAAAGTAAAGACACGATTAGATTGTCTGGTGGCAGAACAAAGCATTCAATTGTTACGTATGTCCAAATTTGATGAAGGCAGTTACGGGGGTTCGTCTTTGTGCAAATAAATACTCCTAAAACAAAGCGAACAGACAAACGGCGAAATAGTTAATTAGCACATTCGGTTTTTCTTTATAGTTAAAAACAAATATCCAACAGCTGGCAGACAGTTTTGGACCACATAAACTAAAGGTCTCCAGCAGAGTGAAAATCAAGCATTGAATTCGAGCAAACAGCACATTTGCCAAAATAAAAATTTAAGAAGTGTTCGATCCGTGACACACCGCCCCCCTTAAGCCGATGAGGGGTCACAAGGCTTAACACAAAGGCGCAAAAATGTACACCAAAAATACAATTTAATTTACATAAGAATCATACACTATCACATTCAAGCAATGCGCACATCTTAGAAATTGGACGAACACACACAGAAAACTGGGTTTGTATTTTGGCGCTTCTAATCAGACCCTGTTTGTCCGGAAAGGTTTCGATTACTCGGCCCATGACCCAAGAGCTACGAGGTGAGTTATCCATTATAAGAACTATGTCCCCATTTGTGACATTGCGTGAAGTGTTGACCCACTTAGAGCGCTTTTGCAACAATGGCAAATATTCTCTAGTCCAACGTTTCCAAAATATATCTGCAAGATACTGCACTTGTCTCCAACGTCTCCTAGCAAAATTGTCCTTTTCTGAAAAGTTACCAGGAGGTAGGGAAACTTGTTCCTTTAAGAGGAGCAAATGATTAGCTGTTAATACATTTAAGTCTCGAGGGTCATCCGTTAAAGTGGTGAGAGGTCGACTGTTTATTATGCCTTCGACCTCGCACAAGAGGGTGAGTAAACTCTCGTCAGTTAAAATTTGTTCGTTGCATATGCCAGTCAAAATTTTTCGAGTAGAGCGAATGAGTCGCTCCCAAACACCACCATGGTGAGATGCTCTGGGCACATTAAACTTCCATTTGATGTTGCGTTGCAAAAGGAAATCATTTATCTGGGCTTGATTCCAATCATCAATGGCTTGGGTAAGTTCCCGTTGGGCCCCCACGAAATTAGTCCCGTTGTCAGACCAAAGTTCCGCGACATGGCCTCTGCGTGCAATGAAACGTCTCAGGCTTTGAATGAACGAGCTGGTTTCCAGGCTATATGCCACTTCGATGTGTACTGCCCTGGTGGTGAAGCAGGTAAACAGTACTCCATACCTCTTTAGTTTAGATCGGCCCTGCCTCACCAAAAATGTTCCAAAAAAATCCACTCCAACACAGGAGAAGGGAGGTTTATCAGGAATAAGTCTTTCCTCGGGTAAATTAGCCATTTTTTGTGTAAGTGCCTGTCCTCGAATCTTGCGACACTTTACGCACTTGGACAGCACAGAGCGCGCCACAGAGTTAACACTTACTATCCAAAACCTTTCCCTTAGCTTAGCAATGACGTGTAGGCGTCCCGTGTGGCCTAGTCTTTCGTGTTGCTCTCTGATCATAAGCTCACTCTCATAACACTTAGGCAGAATGATCTGATGCTTGTTGTCATGTGGAAGACTTGACTTTTGTAGTCGCCCACCAACTCTTAGCATTCCATGTTCCAAGTACGGATCCAAATTGCGCAATGAGCTTGAAGATGAAATTTGTTCACCTCTTTGCAACTTCCCGATCTCTTTTCCATAGTATCGCCGCTGCAAGTGTCGGAAAATTAGGTACTCCGCCTCCTGAATCTCTTCAAGACTCAGAAGATCCTTCACATTTAAATGCGATCGACCGAGCCAAATGTTTTTGCAACGAATCACCTGAGCGCAAACTCGCTTTATTTTATGCCAGCTTGAGTAGTTCCTGCATAGTCCATCCAAAAGGCTGATGTCTGGTTGCACCTTTACGGCATAAATAAGGGTTTGGTCTCTTCTTACTTCCGGATCGCTTGTAAACTCTGGTGTGGTAGGATTTTGAGGAATTGTAGGCCAGTAATTAGGTGGCTGCCACAAAAAAGCTGGTCCAATTTTCCACCGATTACATTTTAAAAATTCGTCGATGGTCAGTCCACGTGTAAGTAGATCGGCTGGGTTATCTTTGGAGGGAACATAATGCCACTGTGAGGGGTCACACACGTTCTTGATTCTCTGAATTCGATTGGCCACGAAGGTGTGGAAGCACTTGCTTTCATTGTTTAGGTAGCATAGAACAGTCACGCTATCTGTCCAGAAAACGGATTGGACTTCCAACTCTGGCATTTGTAGTTCTCTGCGAATCATCAAGTCATTCTGGGAGGCCACCACTGCAGCGCATAGTTCCAATCTTGGAATGGTTAGTGGTTTCAGAGGGGCTAGTCGACCTTTTCCAAAAATGAGGGAGCAGTGGATTTCACCGTTTTTGTTGATCATCCTCAAGTAAGTGGCCGATCCATATGCTCCCTCTGATGCGTCTGCGAAGTGATGTAGTTGTGCGTGAACGATATTGCCAAATTTGGGAGGCTTGAAACATCTTGGCAATGTGAAGAGCTTCAATTTAGGAAGTTGCTCGAGCCAGTTTAACCACTTCCCCTTTTCATTTGGGGGAATCGGGTCATCCCAGCCCAACTTGTCACGGCAAAGTTTTTGTAGCAATACTTTTATGGGTAAAACTGCCACTGCTCCAAAACCCAGTGGGTCAAACACAGAGTTTATCATTGACAGAATCCCTCTTCTAGTACATGGCTTGTCTCTTCTTTGAACCTTAAATGTCAATGAATCTTTTTCCACGTTCCATTGCAGGCCTAAAGCTCTTTCTGTGGGTAGCTCATCACTAGCTAAATCCAAATCTAAAGCTTCCTTAGACCACTCTGACTTAGGGATCGAACCCATGACCTCTCGACTACTGCTTATCCATTTGTTCAAGCAAAAACCTCCTTTATCCAACAGATCGCGAAGCTCATGTACCAGTTTAATGGCTGTTTCGACCGTGGGAGCTGAAGTTAAGCAGTCATCAACGTAGAAGTCGCGCTTCACTGTTTCCACAGTTCTCTTGTCAAATTCTTGCTTGTGATCGGAAGCTGCACGCTTCAAAGCAAAATTGGCACAGCTAGGTGAACTCACGGTTCCGAAAGGGTACACGGTCATTCTGTACTCTTCAATTTCTTCATCTATATTTCCATCTTTCCACCAGATAAAACGAAGCAGGTCTCTATCTTCAGCCGGGATTCTTACCTGATGGAACATGGCCTTGATGTCAGCCTGAACTGCCACTAGCTCCCTTCTAAATCTCATCAAAACGCCCAGTAAGCTATTTGTGAGGTCCGGTCCCTGCAATAAGTTACCATTTAAACTAACCCCATTAAACTGAGCTGAGCAGTCGAAAACCACTCTGATCTTACCTGGCTTTTCAGGGTGGTAAACTCCGTGATGCGGTAAGAACCATGTTCTACCTTCGGGCCCTGGCTTCTCAACCCTCTCACAGTAACCTTGGTCTATCATGTCGCTAACGAACCTTTTGTAGTCATTGTAGAATCCATCATTCCTGCTGAATTTCTTCCTCAGATGACTCGCTCTCTGCAGTGCTTGAACTCGGTTGTTTTGTAGCTTGAGATTTGGATACTTGATCGGGAGTCCGATTTCGTAATGGTGATCCTCCAGTTGTTTGGTAGATTCATTGACGGCTTTCATGAATCGCTGTTGATCGACTGACATCTCTTCCTTTCCGTTTACCAAGGAATCCATGATATCGGTGCAGAGAGAGCACATAGGGTGGTTCTGACTGTCGAATGAGGACCTGACAAAAAGGCTAGTCACGTGATCCGAACGACCGCCTGCGCAATTCAATGTCCATCCCACAGGTGTACGAATCGCATAGCTGCCAAACGGTTCTCTTATGACCTCTTGCGGTTGCATCACCATTCGATTGTTATTGCCAATTAATAGACCAACTTTGCATTTCACTTCCGGGATGTAGACATCTTCAAATTCAGCGTACTGGTCTGCATGAGCTTGAGTTGGGATGTCCTTATGGTTAACTGGCAGTTTCTTGCAGGAGTAAAGTGAGCTCAGTGGAATGCAGCAGATTTCGTCCATGTCAGTCACTTCCAGATTAGACACAATCTTTGTTTTTTGATGTCCTTGATCTTTATTGAGCGTGATGGTGCGAATTCCGACCTCCTCACAGTCTTCTATCTTTAGCTTTTTTCTAAGATCTTCAGTGACAAAGGAGTGTGTGCTGCCAGTGTCCAACAAAGCCTTGGTGATAACTAACTCAGCAGACCCTTTTCTTCGTATCTTCACCTTACTACGGGTAGCAGGCTTTGTTCCATCTGCGGCAGATTGATGAGTCCATTTTTAACCACTTGCTTAGGTGTCTTGGAACTCTCGTTCTCACCATCCTTTACGGGCTTGCTAGCAAGATTTGATTCATCTTCGTCTGGTGGATGCAGCAGTGTTGTGTGAAACTGCTTACAATCACGCTTTTTGCAAGCCTCATTTTTGCGGCGGCAGAACTTAGCAAAGTGGCCTTCCTTTAGGCAGGCTCTGCAGAGTTTGCGTTGACTGACAAACTCTATCCTCTCGTGGTAGTTAAGGTCTCGGAACCTTTTGCATTGGTTTAGGAAGTGCTCCTTTTCACACATGAGACACTTGGCTGCGTGTGTGTCCTTGCTGTTCTTTACTTGTGTGGAAAAGTTCTTCGTTTTTCGGCTGGTACTGTTTTCCTTACTACTGTACGACTTGGAGGAGGTGGGTATTTGAGAAAGATTGGTGCTCTCTCGAGTCTTCTGTCGCACAAAATCACCGAGATCATTGATACTAATATCTCGGTGTTGTTTGTGCAATATTTGGTCCACCTCGTGGTTCCAGGCAGGTATCCAGGGTTGCGGCAGGCGATTCATAATTTTTGTCACCATATCCATGTTGTCCATCCGATTCAAGCAATCCATTCCTTGCAGAGTTATCAGACAAGAGGTAAAATCCGCTGAAAACTTAATCAGGCTTCTATGGTCATTCTCGCTAAGCGCTGGTCCTTTAACAATAGGTCTAATGCACGCTTCAATGACCTTATGCCTCTGACCAAAATACGACTGCAACAACCCTCTTGCTTCCTGATAACCTCGTTCTGCTGTTTGCATATGCTGACACCCCTTAATCAGAGAGTGCGCTATATCCTTAGTGTAGTGCAACAAAAAGAACAGCTTTCTATTCGAGTCGGTCAGTTGCTGATCAATCAAGACGTCGAAGGCCTTAATGAAGCTAAAATAGTCAGCTGGGTTACCATTGAAAAACGGAGGTTCTACCTTAAGGGTAGGTAATTTAGTAAAATATGAGTTATGTTGGGAATCGTCGGAATGTGCCAAAACATTAGCTGGATTAATAGGATTAGCATTGTCGGACAAGGTAGGTGTCTGCATAGCGCTTTGTGTGGGCACGTAAACCCCTGGGTGTATTGACGCATCACAATTAAATTGAGACATTACTCTAGTATTCCCAGTACCATTAGAACCAAGCACGTTAGTATTAGAAGCCTTAGGGACATACAATGTCTTAGTTTCAAACGGCTTACTATATGGGTTAAGGTTTGAGACCATTTTAGCACAATTTACGTTAGCATCGCCATTAACTTTAGGCGAAGTACAAGGCACTGCCACTGGTACGGAAACGGAACTCGACACGTCAACCACAGGTCTTAAAATTAAAGATTCGTTATCAGGCACGGTTTTCACGAGCGGCACTTCAAATTTAGGTTTCAAATCCATGGGCTTATTAATATCAGTGAGCATGCCACTACGAGCATTCCTAGTGAGGCCTGATTTAATTACGTCACTTTTCACACGATTATCATGCAAATTGGTGAGTGCCTTATTTGAGGCATTAGCAGTGCTAGGTATATTTATTGCGGCGTCCGCATTGTTTCCGACCATATCAACCACTGTAGATTTGCTTTGTTCGGGGTGGTCATGGGGGACGTTATCGTTAGCAACAAATGTTAGCACGTTAGTATCACATTTACGTTTATCCGCACAACCAATATTAGAAAGTTCACTACTTAGCTCCGCATCGACCTGATCCAATTCGGCTTGTAAATGAGCATGTTCCAATTGTTGTTGGAAGATCATGTCTTGATGCTCTCTTTCTTTCATCAGTTGAAACTCTCTTTCCTCTTCATGACGTCTTTGGTCCTCTGCCCGGCGTTTTTGGGTAAGCTGTTTTTCTTCCAGGCGAAGGCGCTGCTGCATTTGTTGCTGCTTCAATTCGTCAATGTGTTTCTGCGACTTGATTCTGGCTTCCAATGCTGCCTTGCGAGCCCTTGCGCTGCTTGTAGATGATCTCGACCAATTGCTCCGGCTTGACGTTGAACGCCAGGAGGTACTTGAGTGGTGGGATGATGGTGCGACCGAAGGAAATGTCGAAGAGCCAGCCATCTTCTTTGATTTGGATCGAGTCAGGATTTCGCTTTTGGGCGCCTTTGACTTGTAAGCTGATTTGTTGGAACGCTCACTTCGTTCGTCATTTTTGTCGACTCGATCCTTGGTTGTTGAAGGCGTTGGTGCTGCAGGCGACATACTTTTCTTCGGTTCATCCTCTGGGGTTGATTGGGTTAGTGCAGTTTGGGCAAGATCTTCCTTTTGCGTTGCAGAAGCCATTATATGACGTCGCAGATTCAAGAACAAGAGAACTGGGGGGGGGGGGACAGCAACCAATTTTGTTCACGAAGAAGTATTCAATGTTCAAGATTAGCTTTCCAAATAGTTCAAAAACTTACATATAGCTGCTGCTCAGGCTATATGGTTTGGGATAGGGAAATTCACGACAAATAGCCGCAAACTCAGTCGCTAAATCAAGTGTCCACAAAGTGATGATGTTGAGATACGAAATTTTATTACAGCTCCGATATCCAAAATGACCACATGGTATATTTGATAGGGCGACAGGTTTTCTAAAACACAATGCAAGTGTAAACAAACAGCTACGATAAACACTTAACTAACTTCATAATGTAGACATATTAAAAATAGGGATTTCGATGCAAATTCGAAGATCAAAAAACGGCGTTGCGACGGTGTAACATATGTTGTGGTGGAAAATTTACAAATACTACGTCGCAAGCCAACAATTCACATTCAAACTTACTAAGTACATGCAAGATACATACAAACTTACTGAACTATTTGAGGTCCCACGCAAATTATTAATTTTCAAGATTGTCGTCAGCAGCAAAACACTGTTATTTCCTCTGGTTCAAACTTTTTACAGAACCGAAGAACTACGCTCTTAGGCCTTATATACGGTAGCAACAGCCAATCAAAATTCACGATACAGGCCACGTGTAGTAAATTTTCTAGAATAATCAAGCCGGAATTTCTCAGATCTTGTTCTATAGATTCCAATTGTCACATTTCGCAAGTTAAACAGTAGGATCACAGTTTCGAAATTAAGTGGTGCGTAGAGCGAAAAGTAAAGACACGATTAGATTGTCTGGTGGCAGAACAAAGCATTCAATTGTTACGTATGTCCAAATTTGATGAAGGCAGTTACGGGGGTTCGTCTTTGTGCAAATAAATACTCCTAAAACAAAGCGAACAGACAAACGGCGAAATAGTTAATTAGCACATTCGGTTTTTCTTTATAGTTAAAAACAAATATCCAACAGCTGGCAGACAGTTTTGGACCACATAAACTAAAGGTCTCCAGCAGAGTGAAAATCAAGCATTGAATTCGAGCAAACAGCACATTTGCCAAAATAAAAATTTAAGAAGTGTTCGATCCGTGACAGTTATCGTTTGCAACAAAATGCAAGTGTCAAGCTACATATGATCTAAATGTTGAAGCAATTTCCTTTGCAATATAGCGAGGCTGTTGGAGCAGCCAGCTCATTTGATGTTTTTAACCTCGACATTATTAATGGGGGCCCCCACTACTGTTATAACTGAACTGTAAGTGCTTCATTTCGGGTTAGTTTGTTCTTTGCATGGCGGCGTTTATGCCAGGGCCAAAGAACCAGGGATATCTGCAAGAACATGCACGCAGTCAGAGACGTTAATTCATATTAATTGGCCTACAGTGACGAAGAAGTGGTAAGTAGCAATCCTAATAATAATGGCTCAAAACGCATTGTGAGGTCATAATGATAAATGACATCACAATTCTTGGCACTATGTAGTGAAAACAGCAGCAGGCAGCAAAATTATCCATTATCATTTTGATAGCAAACAGAAATGGTAAAGCCCAATACTGATGTTGGTAATTACAAGGATTGGCTTATTGGTACAAAATACTAATCTTCATTTAGAAGTAGGGAGGTCTGGATTAGGGGCAAAGTTAAATGTAATAAAATCCCAAATTTAAGAAAAGATCAAAATTAAACAACAATAGTATCAATCTGTAACACTGGATTAAGATAAAATGTTTTTGTTTGAAAAGAGCTTAATAGGTACCTATTGCAATAGGCTGTATGACTTAAAGAAAGGCATGACCCCTTTTCATGCTACAGCGGAATTAAAGCAAACAGCGCAGGCAAAAATCTTAATGTCGCCAATATTAATATGAAAGCGGGGCCAACAAATCGTCGAACATGCCCACCACCAAACAGCTCATTTCTTTATCAGTCAAAACAACCACCATTTGGGCGACGCCATCAATTTTGACTATGTTTCATCTCCTCCCCCCCTTACACTTTTAAAATCTACGAATGGTTTTGTGTCATCGTTCTTTGTTTTTGAATACTTCCAGTCTTCTTTAATAAACCAACATGATCACCATTATATGTACAGGAGCTATGGCTTATATTTAGTAAAACATTTCGTTGTTGCTCTAACAAATGTTTGTATGGTGAAGCTGGATGAATTAATATGTTTTAAATCGGCACGGGTGACAGTATGGCCTGCCGGGGTGAAATCGTACCATAGTTAAGAGAAACATTTTTTCTATTTTGCTTGATAATAGCTTTATAGAGCTACCGGAATCATACCTGAAAATTTGGGAAAAACAAGAACTTATTTAACTTCTATGAGCATACCTAAGCAAGGAAAAACAAATGTGAATCATAATGCATAGCCAGCAGGAACTTAAGAAAGTTTGAGGCGAAATTAAAATTAACAACGTTCACTGTGTCAAATCGCACCACATGGAAGATATCATTGGTATTTTGCTTTATAACAGCTTGATAGACCTATCGTCGTCAAACCAAACATTTGAGGAAAAGCAGCGATACTTTAAACTCCCCAGGGCACGTCGAGCAGGGAGAAAAGAACATGCTACATAATGCGTAGCCAGCGAGGACTTGAGAAAGTGAAAGGAAAAATCAAAAGAAAACAGCGTCACTCTGTGAAATCGAACCACACGAAAGATATTTTTGCCCTTTTGTTTAGAATAGCTTAATATCAGAAATGTATCCCCTACTTTCAAGGGAAACGCAAGGCTCTCTTGGGTTCGTGTCAGCAATGAACAGAGCACATAGACCGAAAGCATAGCCAGGATCTTGAAATGAGATATTCAATTAGGAAAAGGAGCACAAAACGTCGTGAACATCTTATGTGCAGAAAACACATAAACTTTTGGTCACTCTTCACACAAAAGCCTGATATGTGAAGCCGGCTTGGCCGCTTGAACCGACACTCCCAATCCCGACGTTACTGATGGAAGGCCTCTGCCAGGCGACGCCGACAAAGCCGGCTAGTAAGCTTTTGAAGCAAACACACTTGACATTATGTGTTGTGTAGATTTTACAGGGGCATAACAAGACATTTGACTCAGCCTCTAGGTGTTGAGAAAACTGGGCAAAACTGTAAATAATGAATGTTGTCATAGAGACCTATATTAGAATACATAAAGTTGTCATGATAAGTGGAAATTGTATTTACAGGCAATCCAATCCTGACAATACAATCTAAATGAAAACAAACAATATTAGTGGTAACAATGCAAAATCGGAAGAAGCGTACATTCAGCAAATATTGGAAATACCGCATAAAGATTAGTGGCACAAAGATAATTTTTATTGTGCTTGCTCACTAGCGAACACATGAAAACTGAGATATGGCACTTGCATTATCATTTTTTGCAGCTGCGCAAATTATGATGTTGCTGCAGTAAAGCGCCAAAAGATAAACTAAAGCAAAGAAAAGATGTCCAATCTGCCTCCCACTGCTATGTTATATTGTATTCGAAAGTTTGTTTGAAATTTCTGGATGGTTGCATTCTTAAACCAAAAAGAAGGCAAAGACCATTTTTTTGTCATCGCTGTTTTCGGAGTAGCATTTTAACTGATTTTCGGAACAGGACCTTTTTTGTTTGCCGACGATCTTGGTTCCGAACGTTTCTACAAAAAGTTTAATGTTTTAATGCCTTTGTGACCCGATAAAGGACTTAAATCTGTGATTTGACCGTTACGGAAAAAAAATTAGACGTCCCTGGCTTAAGAGTATAATTTTAAAGTTATTATTATGTTGTACTCATGTTAAAAAATTCGTACATGATATGCTTATCTCCCAGTTTGTTTGTACAACTGAAATTAACCGAATTTCATTGATATTAAACAGACTCGAGCCAAGATTTTTTTGATGGTGCAGATAAGAAACGACACTGTTATAGATGTGTGGATTAACAATCATCCCGAAAATAAAGTTGCTAAGGTCACTGCTTCCGGCTACCGTGCTTATCTGGCTGCTCCCTGTTATTTGAATGACATATCTCTAGGAGAGAATCGGAAAAGATAGTACAATTATGAGCCGGCGAACTTCAACGGTAACAAGAGAACATTTTCTTGCTGTAATAAGGTTTCGTATGTTGTTAAAGCACTTTTTATACAACACTACTCTGCCTCAAGAGTCTAGACTCATTAGCAAGGTATTTGCGTTAGACTCATTAGCAGGGCATCTTGAATTTTGGACTGTGCTTTTTTGGCAAGTGACTCCTGAGGTAGGTTTTAAACTTCTCCATTTATGCACTTTGAAATTAAAAACATTGTCAGTTTTCAATAATTTAATATATGTATACAGCACTACAGCTGCATCACTACAAAGCAATGAAATAGCCGCCATGGTGTAGTTCCATTGTTCCTTGCTTTAGAGCCAAGGATCTAATGTTCGAAAGTTTCTTAAAACACCATCGGTACGATTCAGGTGGAGCGTCCAGAATTTGCGCTGTTCCCGGAAAACTCTGGTTCAAAAGCTGAAAAAAGCTAGTGGTCGCTAAAACTCAATGAATCTGGTCGTCGCAGCCTGTAAAAAGAGCGAAAAATATAGCTATTACTGCAAAACATTACAAACATTTTTCCAAGAACCGAATGGTTTTCCAAGAACCACAGAACGAAAAGCTTTACTGATCGGGGGGGGGGGGGGGGGAGAAGCTTATTTTTGAGGAAATTTGTTGATGAATTTGTTGTTCAAACCTAACTGCTCGCCTTTTGTGAGTAACTGTGACTTGTTTTTATATAATTATTGTAGTTATTGTGTGGTTGACAAAATGGTTAAAGGTGATTTCAGTACTGCGGTTATTGATATTGCATATTGTGGTCATCAGATTGACAGTTGAAGCCAAAATAAACCAAAATAAAACTACCAAATATTCATATCAGTATTTTGTTTGTTTTGCAGTTTCGCTTGAGTTTTTTCTAAGAAACGTTTAGATTCAAAAATAAAAATGTTTAATGGGTATTTTTATCTGATTTTTGCAACTTTGTGGTATAAGAGGAGAACAAAATTTTAATAATTTTGTGTAGTAAAAGAATTGAAATTCATGGAGACAAATCAGTTTATTTTCAGGCCAGGAGCTAGTGCAGTAGCGGAGCGGCTATGGAGCTCTGCAAGGGTGAATGACACGGCGAAAGCAACACCGAAGCTACATCAACATCGATGCAGTGAGTACTGAGTAATTTGGCATTGCTAGTAATGTCATCTTTCGTTAAAGAATATTTAATGACGTATAGAACCAGTTGCGCCGTTTATTAAAATATGAAATCGATATCTGCTCATGTAAGGTTAGGAGCTGTGCTTTATTGCCACAAAATCGATTCAATATGGCGATGAAACGCACAATTGACTATATGTATTTTTACATAATTATTCATAGGAAGTGAGTAAGAATCGTTGTTGCCTTGTTTTTACTTAGGCTTTGATTCTATGTTGCTGCTCGCCCATGAAAGAACATTCGCACTGCACTGCTAACCCTAATATGCAGATATAATCAGCTTTGAATCGGAAGACTGACTTAGAATTTTTTTAAGCCACCGCAGTTCGATTCCACCTAAGAGAAGGGGTTCTGCCTCAGTGACACCAACACACTTATCTTAAAAAAGGATTGATTAAAGTTGAAGAACCTTTTTTAATTTTTCATAAAACTTATCTTAAGTGAGGTCAAATTTAAGTTGGAGCATTTTTAGAAAATATTCGCAAACTTTAGGAATTTTTCGATTTTGGAGAGCTATGTTCTACGTAGAGGCAGCACATATAGAAGCCCCATCCTCCTGTTTTTCCCGGGTGTCACGAACTGTAATCCCATTTGTGTTCTGAAATGCAAAGCACGTAGTTGTGGGTTCAACACCTCCTCAAAAGCATTTGTGGCATTTGTCAAGAATAAGCCGCTCGCTTTTTGCCAAAGCTTGATGCAGCAACAACCAGTTTGTGATAGACGCACCACATCAGTAACGTGTTTCCGTTATCTTTTGAATACTTTTCAGACAAGGTATACCTCCTTGAAAGACTCAGCAGCCCATGAATACGCCAACGCGGATCCTACCCGAAAGAGCTGATGGGAGATAGCAGGCTTCTGTCCTTTTGCATACCGCAATCAGTGACCTTCACAATTCACGGATTCACAGCACTTTATTGGCACAATAAAGACATACAACAACTACTAAAAAACCTTGTACACTCAGCTAAATAACACAAGCAATAGTCACATATTATTTTTCAGTACAGTTTTAACCAGCAGATTTTATTCCTAGCCTACCTTTACCTTTCTGCAAATCGGCTTTAAAACGAAAATATCAGTAGGCTACTAGCAACTAATTAAGTGGCCTCCAAGCAAATTTAGTTCGTAACCATTAGTCTCTAGGCGATTAGTTAAGATGAAAATGACACGTTGTACCACAAAAACACGGTTGCTTAAAAGAAAGTGATAGACCACGCTAAGCGAAACACAAATTGCAGGGTTGCCAAAAAAAAAGGAAATATTCACAGTTCCAACGGTTTCTCAGCGCTGACACAGCTGAAATATCACATCCGGCATACTGCATGCTTGAATAGAGAAACTAATGTTGCTAATTGGGCATCAGTTTTCCCAAACGTTTTGCTCTACTCTCACTTTCATTATTGTTTTATTTATTACTGTAAGCACCGAGTTTTTCGCAAATGCGTTTGTTCAAGCTGTAAAAAATGCAGACAAAACAAAACTTTTTCCCTGAAAACGGTGGTTTTCATGAGCATTACCGCTTTGTTGTCGGTAGACCTGGAGTTCATTTCCCCAAGCCGAGTGTGCTTAAATCGTATTTCAATACGATTTTATTGATACAGATTTATAATTTATGTGAAGCAGAGAACTTTGCCCTGTACACTTTTTTTGTTTTGATTTTCCATCAGTGTTTGCAGTAACTATTTTCAGGATAGAGGTAGGAGCTTATTTTCTTTTTTTCTGATTGCGATAGCATTCTTAAAAAAATCATTTCAGCGCATTGATGAGTTAGCCTTGGTGCAGTGGTGGTATTCAAAATGTTCAAAGCGGAAATTCATGCTGAAGTATTTTTAAGAACCGGTTTCATAAACTCAGAATATTTTAAGAACCGTTTTGTGCGAACCGATTAAATGCCACCCCTGCCTTGGTGTATGATGACATGTCTCCCACTTTTGCAGTGGTTTCCAGTGCGGGGTCCGTGAAGCGATTAGAGGTGGTCCGCGAAAAAAATAGTTTTAGTTTTCCAAATGGACGATAACTGTTCTTTTAAAACTAATTACAGTAAATTAAAAAAAATTTTGTTATAGGGGATTGCAAATCATTAAAATAAATTTAAAGAATCCGTTGTGTAAAAGTTTTCAGAAACTGAAAAACATTGCACTTTTGTTAACGCTAAAATGTTTGTTTGTTACAAAAGCGGTTTCGTAATGAACAAACTGCCACGCTTGTTTGCAGTATTCCACTTGATTAATTAAAAACCAGTCCGACTTTTAACGTTTGCGACTCCGCTCCACTGTGTAAACATAAAGCACCTTATTGTTATAGCCTTATGTAAGCCTATTCCGATATATTAGCAAAAACTTTGGCTTTTTCGTTTATGCTTTTTTACCTATAGTTTTGATCTTACCGAGTAATGCCGTAATAATCAACCTATCTACGACTTGCTGTAACCATTGACCCAGCCCAAAAAGAAGGCTGGGGTTCAATAAATATCGGAAACTCTTCAGTCTTTGTAGCAGTGATTCTCAATCACGGCTACGCTTTCAGCCGTTTTATGTGTGGCTCTGTCCATTTTGTCAACAGTTGCGAAGCATTGTTTTAGTCAGAATTAGCCTAGTACATTGGCTGTTAAAAATGGCGAGAATATTTGTTAGAGTGAAAGCTAATATCAAGATTATCATTTATTGCTTTAAATCATTTCGTGCTTTTTCCGAGTTTTGGGTTAATTTCCGCAGTTCTGATTTTATGAAAATCGGAATGTGGGCTAATCATTGTTGCATATTTGATCCCTTGCAGTAACAGTTTGTTGTTTTTTATATTACACAATCTTTTCATTCGTTTCTGTGAATTTTGTTTTCCGTTTGAATATACAGGGTAAGGCGTAAATAACCAATTAAAAAACTCATAAAACTAAACAAATTATTTATTTTAATACAAAGCATTTATGTTCAGGTGCATAAATAAATATAGATTGAAAATACAGAGTTTTATTTAAAATGGCATCCTTTTGAATCAATAATAGCCTTAAGTCTTCTTCAAACATTCTTTACCGAAGCACGCAGCTGCTCCTGTGGTAGCTCCTGCCATGCTTCTTTTCATCAGACCAAACTCTTACTCCGGCCGTGCCTCGTTTCAACTCATTAAGAAGGATCTGGTAAAAGAAGACATTCTTAAATCTTCATGAACTAATCTTCCTATAGTTCTGGGACTCATTTTTGTCTCCTTAGCATGGTTAGCCATCTTTTTCAAGGATCTCTTGGGGTTTCGCCAGATTCTTACACAAGTGGCTTTAATCATATTTCTTGAATATTTTGAGCGTGGTCTTGCACTTCTTTGACTATCAGAAAAGTCTCCTCCCTCATCAAAACGCTTAATTGCTTTCTATACAGTTGATCTTAATAAAAAGGGTCTTAGCAATGACTGTATTGGATATTCTTGCCCAATAAAGAGCCACTATTGCTTTCCTCGTAGCAGACATTTCAATATTTATTTACGTTGTGAACAGAAAAACAATGTGTAGTGTTAAATTTATTTTTAAACAACCAAAATATAAAAAAATTATGTTATAAACATTGTAGAAAAATACTTAGTTTAAATTCAAAGTTATGTTTCCGAATTTACGCCTCACCCTATATCAGATTGAACACAGTGTGTTTCAGAATTTTACAATGATTGCTGTAAAGAGTAGCTTACCGTATTTGCCGGTGTATAAGTCGACTCGCTGTATAAGTCGACCCCCTAAAATTCGACGGAAATTTACGATTTTATGATATATTCTTTGTATAAGTCGAGCTCAATTGTTTCATTATCTTAAACTTTAAAATTCAACCAGAAATACGGTAATCACGCACAACGAGATGCCGAACGAAGTATTGAGCGACTTCCACGTACGAGAACACATAATGTGTCCTTTTAAGGGCAGTGAACGCAATATCTGCCCTTGTAAGGGCAACCACATTATTCTGCTTTTACTGGCTTATAACTTTTTGTGAAGTGTAGTAATTACCATCACATTTGAAGCGATGAATACAAACTTGAATTTCATGACTCGGTGTATAAGTCGAGGTCGATTTTTTTAGGTCAATTTTTGATCGAAAAAGGTCGACTTATACACCGGCAAATACGGTAATTGATGTGGTTTTTGTTCAAGCTGTATATGCATTGCATTCTCAGCCTATAAATAAACTTTGGTATATTTAGAATCGAATGAAGAAAGTTGCGACAATAGCTACGTGCACTATGATTAGAGTTTTGTATCACCCTCTTTTGCTTTGATGGTGGCAAGGCATGAAACTGCAAACTTTATCAAGATTACTCTCGGCTTCAAGAAAGCGGCTGCAGGTTTCGAATTGGAATGCAAACAAGTAATCTTATCACCAACATGGTGGATTGGCATATAAGGGTGCCCGAATCCTTAATCGAATTCAATAAGCTTTTTGAAGGGAGACTTATGATCAATTATTTGATAAATATAACGTACAATTTAGTGTAAGTTTTGTTTTTCATTAGATGCATATAGGAACTATTACAGAATTTTTACGCGTGCGAAATTCTTGTGAATCGACATAAATTAATCAAATAAACAACTACAAAAAGGAAAAATAAAGGAAGAGGAACGGTAGTCTTTGAGATTGCGACAATTATCTCGCTTTAAGTTTGATAGCTGCAGCTACTCAATCAAACGTCAATTAGCTATCTAATGTTAAGTTCCTACAGTCAGTTTGTTATTGTCACTGTCGCGTTTCAATAGAATTTTCGTTCTCTCTCAATCTTTAGTTTACTTCTTGAAATTGAGGTGACTTGTAGTATTGCTCAAATAATTAAGTCTGATTCCAACTTAATAGCTAGAAAAAGATTGGCTTCCACTAAAATACTTGACACTCGCACTTCTCCATCAAGAACAAAACAAATATTTTCCCAAACCATTTTAAAACTTCGAATTCCTTCGCTAGTCAAAGGCAGAAACTGAAGCACCTCAATTTATAAATATCAGAGACAAACCATAACTAAATCCACCAAACAATCGTTTGTCACGCTAATAGAAATCCACAAAAAATCACCACAGATCAACGTCCTTTTTGTCACGCTATACTTTCTTTACTAAACTACTACTCTCTGAATGAGTGAAAAATCTCGCCGCCTTATATATGCGACTGGAAAATAATCTAGAAATTGCCAGAACAATATCACGTGACAATATAGATAAATGCACCGTCAATAAATTACATAGTTGACAATCAAAATAAATTTTCAAGAAGAAACAAGATTTGCTAGAACAGGGGTGTCACAATCGCGGTCCTCGGAGCCTTTCAGTGCGGCTCACGAGACGATTGTGAAATTACTAATGAATTTCGGCAGTATTGCAATGGATCATTGTTGAACAAACGTTTGAAGCTCTGATCACAGGCCACACTTGAGAGGTACAAATTTTTGTCATGCGGAGATAACTTTACTGATGCTGGAAAGGTGATGACCTTTTTTTTTTCGGAGATCGATCTTACTTGGGGCTACATTACAAGGATCATTGCCTAGAGAAGTGGTGATCTCCAAATCCAAAACTTTATGCGGCCCTCGGCGCGATTGCTCATATATGCAATGTGGCCCCCAGAAGCCCACGAGTTTGACACCCCTGCACTAGAATACTCTGAAACTTAGCATGTACTTAACTATTGTGACGTCACAAGAGGCGTGTGAGTTACAAATCTATTAATAAATGCGAAAGAGAAAAGGTCTTTTTTCAAAAACAGTTTAGCAAGTTTTGGGCTTCAGACAATTCAGATTTATAAATAAAATGATCACTGCAAAATAAAACAACAGATTATAACAACTACACACATAAAAGCACTTCAACCCCCCACAATCCTCTCATCAGGGAGGATTTTATCAGCGAATGTTTAGAACAGTTGGCCAGTTAATGCATTTGCTGACGGACAAAGCAACACTGGATGAATTTGACTTGTTGACTTTGGTGGCGGAAAGAGAACGGATTATGAATGACCGCCCCATAACGAAGCTTCCATCAGGCCCCGACGATGTTGCAACACTTACACCGAGTATGGTAATTTCAGGCTCTGTAGGCGACTCGCTCCCTCCCGATGTTTTCATGAAATCTGACAGCCACCGTCGCTCATGGAGAAAAACGCAATACTTGGCAGATATTTTTTGGGAAAAATGGCTTTGTCACTATCTACCCCTTTTACAGCCACGACAAAAGTGGCTTGCTACTTCTCCCAATATACAAGTTGGCGACATAGTGCTTTTGATAGACAAGAACTGCAAGAGAGGGCAATGGCTCAAAGCAGTTGTTGTAGAAGCCATGCCAGATGGCAATGATCTCGTGAGGCGAGTGCGTGTGCGGACAGCTGATGAGGAACTTTTGGAAAGAGACATTCGAAAACTCTGTCTGTTAGGGGAATTTGGATTAATGTACTCACCTCATATTGTAGTTTAGGCTTGCATTGTTTCATTTACCTGTGACATTGTTTTAATCGGCATGGATACGCGTGGTAATATTTGTAGAAGCAGAATATTTGTGCTATTTAGTCAATAATGCTGTGCTACCTATCGTGTTTGTGAGCTCGCATCTTGAAAAAGGCCCTTGGTAAGTATCTCACTTTATGTGCAGCTTTAACTTGTTTATTACCTGGTTTACAATTATTAATTTTTTTTTGTTTTCTTGACGTTTATTATCAGTAAAGTAAGAGTTTGTGCTTTAGGAAATAAATTCCTTGAGCAAAAGCGTGCTGACTGAATCCCAATTTCTGGGAACTATGGCAGTCACAAGGAAGAAAGCACGACAGTAATATTTTATTCCATCAATTCACGCAGCTGTGACAGATAATCAAAAATTACGTCCTTCTGCCACGACGGTCAACAACAAAAAAGAAATGACAGACAACCAGAACACGTCCGTCTACCACGGCGATTGATGAAGAAAGAGAGCACAAAATCTCCGACTACATGGTCGGTCACAAAATACTGCACGCGTCACGACGAATTAGGTCGCTGCACACGTCTATGTAACCAGGACACTGCACACGTCACATAAACGAAAACAACGGATAAACAACCTAATGGCGGGAAAGGCAAGTCGACCAACGAGCTACCGTGAGAGGACAAAAACATAAACATATCTAGCCCTAATAAAAAAGAAAAATAAATGTGTGTGATTTTAGACACAAGCAATAATAATAAACGAATACTTGTTGCAATATCACAGCTAGATTGCCAAAAAGCCATGCAGGTTTAGATTCCTGGCTTGAGGTTACATCGCCAGGCGTGCAGACAATAGGAGCACGATATACTTTAAACGGAAATAGCCGAGCGGTTGCAAACCTGATGGTAGATACTTCGTGAGTTAATTTTACTTCATTAGTAAAATCGTAAGGTAAAGCAACAGCGGTGCACAAGCTGGGCGTCAAACTGGGGACGCACGAAGTTGCAAACTAGCAAACACAGCTCGAACAGTAAACAACTAAAATCACACACCTCGGCGGCAGTAAAGTGCTTAGCTACCAAAAGCAAACTAACAAATAAATATAAAAAAAAACACAAAAAGGTGTTTGGCATGGCAGCTCGATGAGGTGCGAGGCGCGACACGCTACATTGCCATTATACAGGCAATTGTTATTTGCCTTTGAATATTTAGGGCTTGGGTCTTTGCGTTTCCTGTTTACTTGTTCTACATGCTATAGTTACTGACTGTCGCATGTCGAGATGAGTGTGTAGGAAATGCAAAGATGATCTTGTTAGCATATAATCCTGTTATGGCAATTAGTGATCCTATTTGCTGTGCGATTCCGTTTCTGTTTACTGACACATGCGAGAGTGTGGCGGTTCGGTGAGTTGGACAGTTTGGTGTGCAAGAGGTATTCGTTTTGTTTTTAATATTTTATTCATTTTCTAGTAAACGGTTTGTTTATTGAGAGTTTTTACGATAGTGCCTGCTTTCAGCCGACTTTAGGTAGGGCAAGAAGGCCGTGCATTACAATACATTTTTAACTTTGTTTAGCAATGCACATAAAATTCGTTTTACTAAACAGGCAAAGTATGCATAGTACATGTAAGCTTCGATCCATCCAGCGCCTCGATGAACCGAAGTGATGCTATCTGAACAAGTCCGGATACGAATTTCAAGTTCACTTTCTCGTCTCCCGGTAATCGATTCCCCAACAATGATCAAGCAATTCATTTATTCATCCAAGATTTAAAATATAACACACGTTTCATGGGCCATTAGAACAATTAGAGGGAAGCGTTAAGCGTGAGATAGTGATTATGGTGTTAAATTCGGGCTATCTTACTTCTACAAATACAAAGAATCATATTACTATTTCTATATCTACTAATTCGTACAGACCAGCGTTCAGTACTTAATGCTTTATTAAAGCTGATGGATACTGCAGCATGGCTTTGTCACCAATGCTTTCTTTAATCTGCCACAGTAGAACTCGGGGCCGTTATTGATAACGATCTTGGGGTAATTTTTTCGAATTGGAGAAAGTGGCGTGAATAATTTATTTTCTGAATACAAACCAGTAGTAGTCATAGGAGAAAGCAGCATCCATGACTTGTTTTTCAGGCACAATTCGATCTTGGTCATAATAGATAAACTAAAAGTGATATCGACCCCCTTCCGTTGTGTTAAGTTGTTTTTCATTAGAACTGCGAACTCACCAAAATGACTCATAACAATACGGCCACATAAACACACGAATGCCAATTTGGCGTTCAGATCTATGTCAGTTATAAATGAATTGTACACTGGCCTTATTCGCTTGCTCATAATTTAGGATTTTCTTCTTTCTATGATGTTGTTTGTCAGTTCACGTAAGAGTACAGCAGTAGGCAGAGTAAAGGCATAATAGGCATAGTACATGCATCATAGGCATAGTAAGCATATTGATAGCAACAAGATTTGGTTACAAGGTAAATCAAAAAATACAGTGCAGCTTTTAATGTGAAATCTCATTGTATCCACTCAATGCTTAAATCTAAACTCATAAAATTAAACTTTTTTTTTGAAAGGAGAGAAGTAAGGCTTTGGTATATTTGTGGACTGGTTTTCGGTCGCACACCTTCCCTACTATCCAATTGCATAAATTACAAAAATTGCATAAATGCAGAAATTTACCTATATGTTTAGTTTAATTGTATTTATCGTAAACCGGGATTACTTTGTACACTGGGGTAATTTTGAACACTATGGGGTAACTTTGTACGCTTTTTCAAAGCACATATTTTTTTTTGTTTCAGATACCGTGTGTTACAATTCATCAATTCTGTTTTAGTGATTTGCTATAAATTGATTGTAACTGGCATCTTCATGGCTAGAAAGTTCAATCGAAAGGTTGGTGGCCGAAATTACAAAACTGCCTACACCGAAGATAATGTAAAAGCCCTGAGAGAAGTTCGGACCAGGGATGTGGAAGCGGTTATTTTTCAAACGCTTCCGCTTCCACACCTATCGCTTCCGCTTCCGCTTCCACCAACAAAAAACGAAAAAACAACCGTTGACAATTTTTTTTAACTTTTGTGGGTCTGTAGCCTGCCTTCTCCTACACTTTATCATTTTGAGGAGACAAAAACCTTCATTTATTGCTATTACTTTACCTACTTCGCTTCAGCATATTTTTTCGAACTACTCTGTGTTTGTTTTTCTTAGATATCAGAACTCGTGTTGAATGTAGAACAGTGCTTTTCAATCTTTTTGTCATCGCGGAGCCCCTAATGTACTTTCGCGTTTGTCACGGAACTCCCACTAACAAAAATTTAGAAATCACAAATTGCTTGCAAGAAAATCAAATATTTCGTTACTACAATTCAAAAAATAATTAAACACTTCAACAAATAAACAGTTACTACAAGTTCCTTCACTACTTACAACCACTTTTACAACAGTTAACCTAATGCTTCTCAGATCTAAATCATGTGACCACATATCATAGCTCTCGACAATAACCTGTCGTCACAACAACAAACTACACCGTATAGCGCTGATTTTCCTTTTCTATCCTCAACTGACTCTGACTTTGAGTTAACTTTAACTCTAATCATCATTACCTTCTGTCCATCCTCAAAACACGTATTGACTCCGATCTTTTTGGATAGTGAAGTGCGAAATTTCTGTCGTATATATAGTATGTACATGTAAAGCGAGCAAAATTGAACTGCACCAATCAACAGCCGTCTCAACGTGGTGGTGCGGTCCCCGACCCGTTTGGGTTGGGTCAAAATGGCTGTTGGCCCTCCTGAGAGTCCCAGTTACCCAGGGCACTCCCCTCACACAAACCATTTTTCGCCGTGCAGCCCCCTGAACGACCGCAGAAGGGTAACACGCAGCCTCTTTAAAATTGGCCTGTCTTCTCCTGCCTTTCTTTTGAATGTCTTCTCATTCTTCTTCTTCTTCTAATGAGTGGCAACGTTCATCCAAATCCTTGTCCTGTCTTTCACTGTTTAGTGTGCGCTGGAAATGTGACCTGGCGGGGTAGGTCAGTGCAATGCTGCACATGCTCTAACTAAGTTCATTTAAAGCTCACTACTCTCCTTTTCTAGATTCAGAACTCTTGGTAGCTCTCATTTCTGGAGCTGCCCTCCCTGCTTTTTTTGGAGATTCTACACCTTCCTCGTCGGACCCCTCCATCTGGTATACCTCCACTGCTCAATCTGGCCCCCATTTGCTAATGCAGCACTCGTACCCCACCCTCACTTTCATACTTCTTATCCTTTTTCCGCCCACTTTGTATCTTCTCCCTCTGCACCCTCACCATCGCTTCATGCTCCTGGCTGTTTCTCTTTACCTCCTGCTTTCTCTTCCCCTCCCTAACTCTCTTAGGGTTCTTCAATGGAATGCTGGGGGTCTCCAAGCCAGGAGCACTAAACTAATGCACTTTATTTCGTCTCATCCCGTTGACCTTATTTGTATCCAGGAATCTAACCTCAATTTATCTTCCTCTTTCCGGATTCTTGGATTCTCTGCTCTGCAATCCCATGGCACCCACTCCCGATCTGGTATTTTTTCTACTGATGTCGCAGACGCTAGCGGCGGCGTCATCATTTTCGTCAAGCAGGGCTTCATTCTACTCTGAGCTTCCTATCTCCTCTCTTTCTTTACTTGGCCCCTACTCTGATTATGCAGAGGTCAACATCTCTCTAAACGACTCCTCCTCGATCTCATTTCTTAATGTTTATGCTCCCCCCATTCGTTCTTCTACGAAGGATAGCAGAACCAATTTCTTTTCTTTTTCCATTTTTCCCTCCTATGTGGAAGCGGAAGCGGTGGATTTTTCGCGCTTCCGCTTCCACAGAAAAAGTACCGCTTCCACCGCTTCCGCTTCCGCTTCCACATCCCTGGTTCGGACTAACGGCATGTCTCTTTGGAAAGCCTCAAAAACCTACAACATTCCACTGGGGACGTTGCAAAACAAAGTAATTAGCGCTCATCTGTAACAGTTGGAAGATCACCCCAATTTTCTGAAGAGTGTAGCAAGCAGATTGCTAAATATGTAGACGTTATATCAGATTGGAAGGTTCCTCTTTCTGGACCTGATGTCTGCTTCCTCGTAAAAGGCTATTTGGATGCTAAAGGAGTCAATGTGTGTACAAAAACAACTTGCCGGGGCCAGATTGATTAGGAAGCTTTTCAAAGAAACACAATTCTTCAAAACGCCTTGCTGACAATGTCACAATAATCCGGACAGAAGTTTCTTGTAAAATTATTAACAAATACTTTGATCGTGTGAAAGAATTATTGAAACAACTGCAGGTTCCAATACCTGCAGAAAATTTATATAACTACGACGAAACTAATATCACAGACAATCGGGCAACAAAAAAAGTGCTTGTACGCCGAGGACGCCGACGTGTAGAACGTAAAGCCAAACATTCTAAACAGGCAATAAATCTAATGTTTTGCGGCAACGCTGGTGGCTAATATTTACCTCCGATGGTTGTGCACAAGGCCAAAAACGTGTATCATGAGTGGTTCGCAGGAGGACCTGATGGGACTGTTTATGAATAATCCAAAAGTGGCTGGTTTGATGCCAGAACCTTTGAGATTTGGTTCATGAAGATATTTCTTCCAAATGCGGTTGACAGACAATCTTTATTGAGCCTAGTTGTGCTCTTGGGTGACAATTTACCATCACATTTTTCCACCATAGTAATTGACGGGTGCATCAAGCATAACATCATTTTCATTACAATGCCTGCTAACGCTACACATTTGTGTCAGCCGTTGGACCTTGCGGTGTTTGGTCTAGTCAAAAGCTCCTGGAGGAGAATTCTGGATAAATGGAGGAAAGACATCCATTGTAAAGGGACCATACCAAAGATGCAGTTCCCTGGATTGCTGAAAGAGCTGTGTGAGACTTTTTCATCGCACAATTTTAAGTCTAGATTTCAAGCCACTGGGATATTTCCTTTAGATCGCAATCAAGTTTTGAAAAAGGTTGCCATCTACTCTTATAAGCAGAGAAGCCGGCGCTGAAGATGATTCAATGGTTTTAAATGAGTCTGTAATGAATTTGTTGCAAAATCACCGTTGGATTCGCAAATCTGCAAGCAAGAAACTCTGTAAAAGAGGAAGAAAGAGTGTGCGCCTAGCGAACGAATTTGCTCTTTGCTAAGCACCAGTTCAAACAACAGTGGTGCAACTTCTCGTGAATCAAGAGCAGTTGAACACTTGGTCTGCAACACCTGCAAAGTGTCGTGAGAAGCCGAAGGTGACGATCGCTGGATTGTCTGCGATGTGTGTAGCAAACAATACCATCTTCAGTGCTCAGAAGTTAAGTACGAAAGCAAAAACTCTCACACATTTGACATTGGGGGATACTTTCTTGAGTGTGACGATTGTTAAAACTGGACTTAAGTGTTAAAATAGAAATTCATTGCTTTTTGTTCATAAATTTGTACGATTGTACAGGCTGAACACAGTTGCATTTTCTCTAGGCAGGAAACTTCAAGACAGTTGCTTCTTAGCCGTCTGCTCGTCTGGGGTCAGTCATCTATCGTCTGCTCAAATCTGCTCCAACGGGGGTCAGGCAAAGGCCAATGTAAAGCGCTCAGGTTCGCTTTCCCCCAATGGAAAATAAAAATACGTTCTGTTTAATCAGTTTGCATTTACAATTCATGAATTGCACTACAATGAAAGAGATTGAGCGCAATTTTGTGTGCATTCGCATATGCTCTAACAACTAACTTGCTAAGTCGCGTTTCTGGACACAAAAATATGTTTAAGTTTGGTCGTACTTTTATTTCACGTCAATTAAATCTGGAGGTAATTTTTGTATTGCAAAATTGACCATTCGTGAGGACAACTTATCTCCCTATCAATGCCTTCTGAAATCTACCTACAATTTTACTGTATTTTTTTAATTTGGGAGCACTCTTTTTATATTGAAATAAAGTGTACAAAAGAGCCTCTTTTAAAAAGGAAGTTTGTTCACTTTGGTGTTGAAAATACAGAGCAAATCAAGATTAAAGAAATTGGGGCAACTTTGTACGCAACAAAACATGATCTTCCCGGCCATCTTTGAAGTCAGTGTTAAAAAATAAATTTAAGTTTAGAAAGCATGCTTCTGAGGTGCCAAGTTCAGCTAAAAAAAAAAATTGTCAAGAAGTGGCGTTAGAGTGCTAAGTTTCAACAAAGGCAAAAAGTGTTCAAAGAAATCCCGGTTTACGGTAGTTGTTTATTTTGCCCAAGTGGATGGTTTTACTGTTAGTTTTCATTGACTTAGATAACTTTCCGTATTTCTATAAGTCAGCAATTATTTTAATGAACTTCTGTATTACAGTAACTTCATAGTTGATATGAATTTTTGTTTTTCCATAATTCACAATTTCATAATTCAACACGAATTTCTGAAAATTTCCATATTTTGAGGTTGTCCAGACGCTGTATAGTGGAAGCTATTTTTGATATTTTAGCCCTCTATCGAGCAAGCCAACAAATTTGTAACGTTTCAAAATGCCTTGTTTGTGAGTGCAAAGTTTTTCCTATTTTGTTGCTTTTGACCAATTTGTGAACCAAGTTGACAAATTTGTAACGTTTGAAAAAACATGGTGTAAAATAACAATTTTCCCAAAAGTTCAATACTGTACACTACAAATACACGACTGAATAGGAAAATCCAACCAAAATTTTTTTTACGCAAATAAAAAATGTGTGCGTTAGAGGATTGATGAATTATAGATCTTGTGATTTTTTGCATATGACCAGTAGCAACACTGATTAGTGTTGTCTCTGAAAACTCAAGGTTTGCTGGAAGATAGTAAAAAACATAAAAAAACTTGAGCAAAACATCATTATTTTGTATTTCACTGCATGTGAGGTACTTCATGCCAAAGTATGTTTCCAATCCATTTAGGTAGATTAAGACAATTAATGCATTGAATATCTTTTGATTTGTCTGGAGGTAATCTTTTGGCTCTAGAATAAGTTAGAAAGTTGACTATTGATGCCAAATCTTGCTGAGCTGTTTTATCAAAGCTAAGTGAGATCTTTTGGCTGTTGATGCCATTGTAGCGCGCAACGGCAGGCATCCAAATGTAGTCCAGGAAAAATGAGTGCACTCCAAGTGGCGACTAGTCATTTCTATCATGTTAGCTGCTGAGCGTAGATGGTGATCCATATATAAACCCAGGTGCTATTGGTGACTTTCTACTAGTGGTTTGTAGTTGAAGTTGCTGATGTTGCTACACAAGTCCCCTCCTCAAGCACGCGCATCTAGTGGAGACGTGCCATTTGCCATGTTTATCCTCCATTTACGAGAAAGCGAATTGTATCGCTATGTTTTGGACGGAGGTCCGCACTCGCTTAGAAGTTGCCATTGCGGTGTCTGGGCCACCTGTCTTCCACATAAAGGCAGGGGCGTCCCGTTAAGTGCCTTGCCCAAGAACACAACAAGTGAACTTGCCGGCTTGTTCTCCGCATCCTCCCATAAATGCCGAGCGCCAAGCAGGGAAACTGTGGATATCATTTTTTAAAGTCTTTTGGTATGACTCGACAAGGGGATTGAACCCCAGATCTACCGAATACGAAGCGGACGCTATAACCACTACACCATCGCACCGGTAAGGAAACGGAGGAGGTCGCTGAGGTAGCAACATGCCTTCCCCGCCAACGTTGAGAGAGTGAGGATTGCCGGCCGAAGTAAGTGAGATTCCCGCCAAGACTTCAATTGAAAGGCGGTCTTGACGTTAGAGTTCGGCAACTCGATAATGGCTTGTGCTGCTTGACTGAGGGCGCTGCTGGTCAATTGCATCGAAGAAGATGTAGCTTCATCACGTCGGAGTCACCATTGTAGTGCAACGGCAGGCATCCCACTGTTTTCCGAGTTAAAATGAGTGCACTTCGTGTGGCGGCTAGTCACTTCTATCATGATAGCTAGTGAAGGTAAAACCAGCATGATTGATGCAAAACAATCTTGGCAAATGCAAGGAGTTGTTATAAAATTCTTCTGTCAGAGGGAGAAACAGCATAAGCAGATGTCTAAAGCAAGTGTATGGTGAAATGGGTTGGACTAGCGCGGTGACAAGGTGGGTCAAGCAAATCAATCGTGGACAGGAAGAATCTGTTGAAAGTGGTCTTGACTGAAAATGCAGTCTGTAGCATTCTACAACGAGGGAATGTGTGCACTTAACAAAAGATGGAAAAAGGCATTGGAAAAGTAGGAGATTACATTGAGAAGTAACTAGGAAATGCTCATGCTATATACTTTCTTTTGACATACAATTTGTGTACCTTTAAAGCTAAGTTTTAAAAACAAACCAGGTTGCATTACTTTCTGAACATCCTTTATGTAGTTACCATGTGACAAAGTGGTTGAAGGTGCTGGGTGCATAGCGTAACTCAGATTTCTAAGTTGTTTTTGAGCTTTGTGAGTACTATCAAAAATAGCTCTCAAATTGGTAAAGACGATATAAGCAAAGGATTGAGGAACTAACGAAATCGCGGACTCAAATAGTCCGCGGACAGTCCGCGGAAAAAAGGCTTAAATCAATAGCATAAACAAAATGAAGTTAACCCGATCAAAAAAAGTTAAACAAAGGAAATATTTATTGAAAAAGCAAACAAATGTTCAAATGAAACAACCTACATGTATGACAACTTGCGCAAACTGTTGCTATGACACCAGAGAATGCTAAATCAATACTGTATCAAATATTGCTAATTTAAACAAAAAAATCTGAATTAAAATCATCTGACGGCTTGTGCATGCATAATCAACGTTCCATGTCATAGCACACTCGATGGAGTACCGGAAAACAGCGTTCAAGTACGTGCACAAGCCGTTGCTATGGCAACAAACACTTTGATATATCGTTGGTTTGTCAAAAAAATCCTTATTTGGATGCACACTCATCCTGATTTCGATCTTTGTGACGACTTGTGCACGCACAACCAACATTCCATGTCATAGCACACTCGATGGAATATCGGAAAACAGCGTTCAAGTACGTGCACAAGCCGTTGCTATGGCAAGAAAACACCCTGAATTATAAGTTGTTTGTCGAAGAAATCCCTATTAAGATGCATACTCATCCTGATTTCGATTCCTGTCACGGCTTGTGCACGCACAATCAACGTCACATGTCATAGCACACTCGATGGAGTATCGGAAAACAGCGTTCAAGTACGTGCACAAGTCGTTGCTATGGCAACAAAACACCCCGAATTATAAGTTGTTTGTCGAAGAAATCCTTATTTGGATCCATACTCCTCCTGATTTTGATTCCTGTCACGGCTTGTGCACGCACAATCAACATCACATGTCATAGCACACTCGATGGAGTACCGGAAAACAGCGTTCAAGTACGTGCACAAGTCGTTGCTATGGCAACAAAACACCCCGAATTATAAGTTGTTTGTAAAAGAAATCCTTATTTGGATCCATACTCCTCCTGATTTTGATTCCTGTCACGGCTTGTGCACGCACAATCAACATTCCATGTCATAGCACACTCGATGGAGTATCGGAAAACAGCGTTCAAGTACGTGCACAAGCCGTTGCTATGGCAACAAAACACTTTGATATATCGTTGGTTTGTCGAAGAAACCCCTATTAGGGTGCACATCCCTCCTAATTTCGATCTCTGTGACGGCTTGTGCACGCACAATCAACGTCACATGTCGCAATAATACTTTGCTGGTCAACATGACTGTTTTTACAAGAGTGATGGCAGCGGGACAGAAATCACGTACATAATGTTGCTTTGAAGTATTTTATTAGCAATTGGTAGCCATGGTTTTAACACAAGTTCAAATTTTTTTATGTTAATTTGTTTACTAACCTATATTTCTTGAAAGTTATAGGATTACAATTTCGGTAGCTTGTAGCAAAAACTAGAAAGCACTTTTTAAATATTTTGTCTTAGCCTCCGTGATGTTCCGAGTTATCGGAAGCGGTTGGCTAATTAGTTATCACAAAAGCAAAAATATACACGTAGATTTAAAGGATTAACTACAACGTGGACAAATATATGAAGTACACGAATCGGATGTTTCATGTGATAATGATATAGACAAACATTTTTTGTGGTACCAGTCTCTGCAGTCTCCGTTGCAAAAAATCATTTCTTTATTACTTGGTTTCTTGCAGCTACTTTGAAGTGCACATAAAGAATATCTTCCAATAAACAAAGAGGAAGAGACAGCTTTTACAAAGTGTTTAGATGATATAAACCCTATCGGACTTTTGCGATTTACCAAAAAATTCTCGCTCCATTTTGTCGTCAGAAAACTTGAACTCCGTTGCTTGGAATCAAGTTTTTCATGTTTTAATTTTTCCTCCGGTTCAGATGTTATTTTGGTTGCAATCCAATTTCTTGCTGATTTAGAATCCAAAATTGTACATGCAAACATACACTCCACAATCATAGCTATTATTTTGAAGGTTCAGGTCTGGAGGTGCACTGATGTCCCAATCTTTTTCCTCAAACATTGACGTGGAACGTGCTGCGACTTGACATAATTTAAAATAGTTCTCAACAGATTGCGGTTTATTCCGTGGAGAGAGTCCAAATATACAATCAATTTTAGTTTTAAAACAACAATGGCCACTACCCAGAGCGAATTGTTTACGTTTAAAGGTATAATCCAACTATCATGTGTTGTGAACCAAGGCCGACAAATTGATACCTGGCTTTATTCAAGTAATAAAGCACTTATCACAGTTAACAAACGTATAAAATAGCTGTAAAACAAAACGTTATAAGGAAACCAAAATATAGCTTATCAAACTAAAGATTCGTAAATACAATTAATTAGCTGACTGTCATTGCACTACAGCCATGGTTACTGCAGCAAGCAAATTGCTTGCACAATGCAGATAATGCAACTGATTGCAAGGCTCGAAGGCACAAGCAACTACGCATTAGCAAATTAGGCACGCGAATAGTTGTAGTACCAACATTTACTACATCATGATTCATAGGTTTTTGTTGATAAATCCAACTCCTTTTTTGCTTTTTTGCCTGCTGCATTAATTGTGGTATGCCAAATATTATGTAAAATATGCCAAATAATATGCATTAGTTGTTTACGTTTAAAGGTATAATCCAAATATCATGTGTTGTGAACCAAGGCCGACAAATTAATACCTGGCTTTTGTGCTAAATATTAAATAAAATTGTATTATGTCAAAGTTCGGAAAAAGTTTAAAATCCAGTACAAAATCGGTTAGTGTATGCGCTATTTCATACGCTCCGTAAAGATCATCATGGCTTACGCTACGTTTTTCGCCCTCATAGCGTTTCTTATCAGCAACTTGTTTTGTTGATTTGGGATGCTGCACTGGCTTAACCGCGGATGGACAAGGTTTTGCAACAAGGCTCTTGTAAATTTGCTTGGGTTGTTCGGAAGATTTTCCTATTAATTTTAAAGTTGACGGCATAGTTTTTACGTGAGTCCGTTCTAGAAATTGCTTGCGATTCCCATGCGGTTTATGCTGTATTGCAGAGGTATCTCCTCGATAATGTACAACCACAAGAAGACTTTTCTTACGGGCAAACAAAAATGCTTTCTTATTGAAAGTCCCATTTCCATTGGCAAGTCGGTAATATCGCTTTTTCACCACATCTTTTTTTGTTTAAATGTTTTGCTACCGGTACAGCGCCATGAAATGCCGTCACAACACCAATCTTCGTGGTGATTATCCGGTGAAATTGGATATTGAAATAAATATATTTCTCCGGATTGTGGTTTTACTGGTGAATCTTTAGAAAAGTCTTCATCCTTGGCTGTTCTGAGCAATGTAAGAGCATCATAACTCGTAAGAACGTTATCGAAGTGTTTTTTATAGATTTTGTTTACGCTAACCAAGAACGGTAAATTTCGATGATGGCTAAGTTTATTATTTGTCTCAGTTTGAACAAACTTATGCGTTTCCTTAAATTCTTTAGGCACGACATTCACATTCTCACTTTTTTCATTTCGAAGTTTGATTTTCTTTGTTTCACTCATGTCCGGCAGGTTGTCTTCAAACAAATACTTTGGATCAGAAAGTGCAGAATGAAATGGACGACTGGGCAAACGAACATTTGTTGGGGCGACCTAAAGAAAACAGTAAAATGTTACCAAAACATAAACTACAGCATGATTTATAACTACTGTAGACCAGAGATTGATTCCATTTTATCATTCGAGTAAATTGAAGGCCTAAGAGAAAGCGCTACGGACTACGGCTTTGTCGCTCAGCAATGTAATTTACAAAGTGACACTTATGTTACCGCAAGTGATTTCCTGACTCATGAATTGACAAATGCAATGAAATTCGTGTTTATAAATTGATTGTTTCGGTTTCAGGTAAGATCGTCAGATGGGAGAAAAAGTTCTCCAAACGAAAACAATTAGGTGCAAACTACGGAATGAAGCTTTGTACTCTTATGGATCACTAATAAGCCTTAAAGCCTTAACTGCAGTTACGATCAAAAGTCGAAAAGGAGGTTTTCTAATTTCATTTGGAAATAGCATCGGCATATTTTACCAATTCCAGTAGTAAATAATGTGCCCTAAATGATATTGCAATCGCTGACGGTCTTCATTGGGTAAAGTATTGCTGCTGTTTATACTGCATTTATACAAAAATTACAACAAAGATTCGTTTTGAGCAGAAAACAAGGCCAATTTTTATACAAGTAATCAATCGCGACACTTTGCAACTGATTTCTGAGGAAGTGCTTTGGTTTTTACGATCTTTGGTTTTCACTTTTCTCAAGAGCATCCAACAGCAAGATGCTTTTGGATCGAAATCATGTGGAGTATGCATCCAAGTAGGGGTTTCTTTGACAGACCAACGATATATCAGAGTGTTTTGTTGCCATAGCAACGGCTTGTGCACGTACTTGAACGCTGTTTTCCGATACTCCATCGAGTGTGCTATGACATGGAACGTCGATTATGCGTGCACAAGCTGTCACAAAGATCGAAATCAGGAGGAGTATGCATCCAAATAGGGATTTCTTCGACAAACCAACGATATATCAAAGTGTTTTGTTGCCATAGCAACGGCTTGTGCAAGTACTTGAACGCTGTTTTCCGATATTCCATCGAGTGTGCTATGACATGGAATGTTGGTTGTGCGTGCACAAGCCGTCAGATGATTTTAGTTCAGATGTTTTTTTGTTTAAATTAGCAATATTTGATACAGTATTGATTTAGCATTCTCTGGTGTCATAGCAACAGTTTGCGCAAGTTGTCATACATGTAGGTTGTTTCATTTGAACATTTGTTTGCTTTTTCAATAAATATTTCCTTTGTTTAACTTTTTTTGATCGGGTTAACTTCATTTTGTTTATGCTATTGATTTAAGCCTTTTTTCCGCGGACTGTCCGCGGACTATTTGAGTCCGCGATTTCGTCAGTTCCGATTAAAACCATGAATCAATTTTGACAAGCATAGAACTTATCAATATTAAGTGAAACGGAGAATTTTGGGGTACTGAGAAATGATTTTGCTGTTTTTGAATCAACGGTTAACCATACATGTCATTGTGACAAGTGCAAGCTATAGTGATAAGCTTGTTATGCTCATGCTCATCCATGCCCCATCACAAATAACTCTGAGTGCTCAACATGAAGTCTTTTATTGGCAAGTCTTGTACTTGGTCAGCTGCAGCTAATACGTCTACTTGCAGATAATTTTTTAGAATAGATCTGGTTTTGAAATTTAATAAGGACTTGATTTTATTGCAAACGTAAAACCCAGTAGGAAACAATACGTATTGTTGGAGAAGCCATTACTAATTATTTTCAGCTGTAATGCACTCAAAAACCAACAAAACAATTTTATTGTTTTTGAAAACGTTAGAAGGATTCAAATGTTTTATGCATTTAATCAAAAAGCATTGAGGTACAATATCATGTAGTTTACAGTGTTGACATCTGAAAAATTTTAGTTTGATGAAACACTAGTCCCTTCTTGCTATTACAGTATATAGTGACAGCCAAAGCTATGAGCTCAAAAAGTACCCATGAGTGTCAAGATCTCAGCACCAGCAGACCTACTACAAGTGTTCATAATATTCAAAGACCAAATTGTGTGTTGCAAAATAATGCACCAAGACGATGTTGCAATGTAAATTGATGTCAAACAGCAAGTGTGATTTGCCTACAGCAAATAATGGAATTGTTGTTTCCAATGCTTCATAAAACTCGGCATATGAGCTCTCTCTGCCTTTCTCATCCTCAAATTATCAAATTTTTGGTAGATGTTTAAACTGTATCTACAAAGGTACTAGTGGTTAATCTTTGCTTAGTAAAGTAAAAACAAAGAGTCATATTTTGCGACCTAAATTAGAAAATATAACTCTTAAGGACTTTATAACAGGTGTGCCCAAAACCTGCCTTAGACTAGAGTCACATATGATACAATTATGTTTGAAAGGACCATAATGAAATTTAAATCGACAGTTTTGCAATGCAGCTGCTTGGTGACTGACAAACATCAGTTATGATGCCATAATTATGAGTAATTTCAATAAACTTTCAAAAAAGTTTATCAAAGGAAGAATGCCAAGATTATTGCAAACACTCATTATTACATTAGAACGCTAAGTAATGACATAAGCTTGTTTTATGGAAAAGAAGGAATTACCAATATAATAGAGATTTAAACTTAACGTGCAATGTTGTAGTCTCACACATAAGCCCTGCTAGGGTAAGTCCTGGGGGTTATGCCCCCAAATCTATTAAATTTGACCACCAAAATAGAAAATAGTCTTATTCCAAAAAGTGATCTCAAAAACGGCCATTCAACAAATTTACATTTTTTGCAACCCTTAAAATTTACTTCTGGTTGTGCCACTGGCCTTAAATTAGTGTAAATAAAGGGTTATAAGTTCAAAGGGCCACATTCAAGGCCTTAAACAGCTTAATGTGGCTCATGAGCTGCGGTTTGGCCACCCCTGCTGTGTAACTTTTTAAATATACCCTGTGACAATGTAGTTTTTTCACTGTTATTGGTTTGACAACTTCCTGTACCAAAAAAAAGATACGACTTTAATGACGTTTGCTGGCCCTAGTAATTGATAATTTTTTGGCAGTGGCTATTTTGCCGTCGACGGCAATTTACCCTCAGAGACTATTTTGCTGTGAGTTATTTGTGATTGGTCAATCTTAATGACGTACTAAACATGTGACTTTTGGTTGTTTCTGATTGGTCAATTTAAAAAACCAATTAAAAAAATTTTGCACCACAGGTCTCTATCCCCGACCCTGTACACTCCCTTCCAGTGTACACTGCCCCATACATTTACATACTGGGCCTGCCCCTTCAGTGTACACTGCCTTTCTTTTAAAGCCCTGGCCAGCTGAGATTCGAACCTGCAACCATGGTATCTCAAGACCAGTGCTCTTTCCACTACACCACAGTGTCACTGGTGTGATTTTTGCAAATTTGGCTATATAAACACACGTGAATGATTACGGCAAAATAGATTCCAAGGGCAATTTGCCGTCGATGGCAAAATAGCAAAAAAATACCTAATTTTTTTGATACTGTTTGATTTAGAAATTCATTTATATTGCAATTTTAACGCTAACGTTTTATAAGCTAGGTTTAAATTAAAATAGTGGTCTGTGGATGCATTTAAATTTTGAAGTTTGATTGTGTTTTCCAAGAACAGAATTGAGCTATTTAACTATGGGTCTGTCCAGCAGCAAAACTTGCTCAACCGAAGAAGAAGCAGAGGCATTTATTAAGGAAACTATAAAAGCACATCCAGTGGTTATATTTTCTAAATTTTATTGCCCATACTGTATAATGGCAACGTCTGCATTTAAAAGCATTAATATGAATTATCATGAAGTTCAGATTTTTGGAAGGTCAGACTGCAGCCTGCTGCAGGACGTTTTGCTGAAGATGACTGGTGAAAGAACTGTGCCAAGAGTGTTTATCCATGAAACTTGCATTGGAGGTGGGTCGGAAACTAATGCACTGTTAAAAGAAAAAAAACTAAAATCGATGATTGAAAATGGAAAAAAAGAAGGAACTGACAAGTTCAACTGAACTTTACCTTTTAATGGATTGATGGTGATTGAGCACTAATTCGCCCCTCATTTGCTGTAATTCAAATTTCTCCAAATAGTTGCTAAATAACTTTTGCTGTTTATAAATTATGCTCAAGAATAATTTCAAGCCTTCAAAACTCTTACCAAAAATATTATTATTTAAGTTACACTTACTCATCACTATGCAAATGCAAAGCTGCTGGTTTATTATATATTGTGTTACGCAGTTTTTTGAGTAATATACACTGGCATTCGGCTACGTGGTCAAGTGTATCGAAATACTGTTTTTTGGTGGGAATGACGTTTGTTTAAACCCCACAACAACTGCAGTGTGATGTTTTCGAAAAAGGGTGTCATATCTATTGTGATTAAAATATTCTGTGTCAGTAATGGTTATTGTAACTTTAAAGCAGGTCGGAGCACAAGCGGCTTTGTGTGTGTACAGGGCTTTGTGTACAGGAGGTTTTCTGACGATTGAAGGATTGATTATGTAATACTATCTTCCTCTCAATCCAGGTCAGTATAGTCAGGACCAATCACTTGGTGTTGGCGTTTTTCAAAGCAGTTTGAATAAAGACTTGACGTACAGTGAAGTCAAATTTATTTACTGTTTGATATGATTGTCATTCTATGCTGAATGAAATAAACTAAAGTTAAAAGTTTCGATTTCTTGCTATAGCATTTATCTTGTCCAATGCTTCATTAATGCTGCTTTATATTTTTCTATCAAACATGTCTATTTTTATAGTTGACGGTTTATTGATATAATTTTTGGGCATTTTGCTTTCCCAGTTTTCTGTGGGTGATGAATAATAATTACTTATTTAGGCTAGTAGGCAGAGTAGCTCAATATGTGACAGTTGCTTTCAAGGTTGTGCTTGGATTCAAGCTGCAGTTGACAATAAACTTAGTAATCTTTCTATTCATTTTATGTTAAATAAGTTCCTCAGCCTTTTGACTTATTTTAAGTACAGCTTGGGCAAATATTATTTTATCACCTTACGAAGAATTTTCAATTGACATTGAACTTGCGATTATTCAGTTGTGACTTTACCATTTTCAAAGAAAGTTGTTGCTGCCACCACTTCATAGAATTATGTGTTTCAGATTCTTTTAGTGCTATTGCGTTTAATTGCTGATACTTTTTGTTGAAATTGCACTTAATTTGCTGTCATGAAAAATGTCATTATTGTTTTACCTTGTTTCTTTTTGGTTGTAATTTTGTGAGTATTCATCAGAAATGTATATGCTCAATAGAGAGTAGATGACCGAAGATTTCAAATTACAGCTGTGCTATAATTCATTCTATACTGCAATGCGCAATTATTTTTGTCGGCGTGTGTATGTGTTTTAACTCCATAACTTCTAGGCTTGTGAACATCAAACCTGGGTCGACTGATCACTGCCCCGCGAGGTGAGTAGCGTAAGGGTGTGCGTGGCGTCACAATGACGTCATAATCAAAGATAATTTTTTAAAATTTGCATTGCTTGACGGAGAAAAACGGCTTTTTGATCAAACGAAAGCCAATCCTCAACTTTCAAAAGTTTTATTTCTTTGAGGTGTAAGATGATATCACAGTTGACTCGTAAATGCACCATTAGTTCTCTTTATTTTCTCAAAATGTACTGACCGTAGAGACGCCATTAAAAGCTTTTCCGGGAAATATCAACGAGATGCTTTCGATGAAACAAATTTTGAAACGATTTAAGCTAAATTGACAATGCTAACAAGCGATACTTTTTTTAGCATGCTTTTTTTTTTGAACGCTTTAAATTAGATCTATGATGTCTTAATGCTGTGTGGTACTATTAAATTAAAAACAGTGCAGCAGCTGCGCAAGAGGCTGTTATACTTTGTGATATCTAAAGATAATAGTTATTATGCTGCCTGATAAAAAACAATGATTTATAACAGTACTAGTACACCCGCAATCCAAAAAACTGTTTTCTTAATAATGATATGACAAGTTGGAATACTCCTGTACAGTTGTGTCCCAAACCTAACCAATCTTAACTCCAAGACACAGGCTTAGTGGTCAAGTGCAGCCAAGTTGAACAAATTGGCGATTTTTCATGTTAAATCTTACAGGAATCACAACAATTATCCTCATTTTCACCTCAAAACCTGGTCGATAGATTATACTCTTAAGCCATAACCTAACTTATTGCAATAACGCAGCTGTAACTGCTTGACTTTCGGTTAGACTTCTCTTTCCCTAGTTGCAGTTATGCTAGAATCTAGCTACATATGCGCAACCAGATGTTTTAGATTATCTGAACAGGCCTGCAATTACGAAAAGTGGTAAGTGGTATAACTTATTTCTAAAAATACACAACAATCACTTTGATGCCCTCCCACAACTGACGCATCAAAGACTCTAAAAACTTTCATTTAGTTTAGATGAGATTGGTTTAGGCTCTTGGAAACATGAAAGAAAAAGCATTTTGCTTCAAATTCCTGTTGATGTTTGTGTTTTTAAGACTATCCTTTGGTAATGAGGATTATCACTTCATATTCAGCCCTTTGCGGAGTGGGTTCTGAGGTGCCCGAATGTGGATGCACTAATAGTTTTACTATTTGTTGAGGTTTGCTGCTTCTCTTCTTTTTTTCTTTTCAAGGTGTTCATTCATAAAAATGATCTAATGCACTGTTTGTCAGTTGTCAATCAAACAGAGACGCTGCGACGTGTAAAATGTTCATCTTTGTGATTGTTTTGCCACATCAAGGTAAAAAATCTCTTCAAGTGTCTTTTGCAAGGTCCCAACACCCAAATATTTTTGTCTTTTCACTCCGCGCTATTCTTTCGTGCTAAACGCCTAGCGGTAAACATATTTTTGTGAGTTATTGGTATGACCCGATCCAGGTTTAAACTAGCAACCTGCTTTCGAGACGGATGCGGTAAAAAATACCATATTTTTTCGGAACTCCAGTCTTTCATTGTCTCTAACAGCTGGGTAGTTTCTTACATTCAGCCCAATTAATATCAAGTGCTGTTTCGTGGTGTTACTATTGTTTTTGGAATAAATGGATTTGATTAATTTTGCTTAAATTGGTCAGTCACGACAGGTTAAATTGGTCAGTCACGACAGTTTTCAATCCTATTGAGGAACCAACACAGGTGGATTCTAATCTTGTGACATTATTCGATAAGTAATCACTAGGGCTCGCTAAAGTCAAAATTTTTTCAGGACCTTGTTACATCATCAAACGTGTACTAACGTTCGTTTCAGGTCTTCAGGAATCTGTTTTGGTACATTTTATAAGTCAAAATTTTGCATAAAGTCAAAACTTGTCAAAATTGTCTACATCAAAAGTTTCCTTACAAAAACGAACAAATTTAGATTTTTTTGAATGTTTCAGCTGTTATTAAAATTTCATAAGCAGTTTTATTTGATTTTAAACTTCTCAAATAGTTGCAATGGTAAAAATGCGTGCGTTAATTGAGAAGGAAATAGCACTTATTATGCATCAAATGGTGATTGTTGATGCATAAACACATAATTGTTAGACAATTAATCTATTCCTACAAAACCTTTGCGCTCTTTACATGTGGTCTTTTTAAGTCGTAGCTTGCAAAGCAAAGAATGCCTAAACAAGCCAAATCTTCTACAGCGAAAGTTAGGCAAATTTGCCAGGAATATCCGAATGAGTTTTCGGCAACTCCTGCCCGCGACTTGCGATGCAACCTTTGCGACGTGTTAGTCAAATGCGACAAAAAGTTTTTTGTGGAAAGCCATCGAAAAAGTAAGCAACGCCAAAGAAAATTGGAGACTAAGAGCAAATCCCAAAGTAAACAAATCTTTTTACAACTCGATCAAGTAAACTTCAAGGAACAGGTAGTCTAGCTGCAGATATCCCACTTCATAAACTGAACCATCCTTCTTTAAAGTCTCTGTTTGCTACAATGGGAAAAGTATTGCCTTCGGAGACTGCAGCCCGGGCATGTGTTGCTAAATTAGCATCCCAAAAAGAACAAATTCAAGAATTACCTCGTGACAAAAAAATTTTTTAAATTGTGCATGAAGTAGAGATTGCTAAACAAAAGTATATTAGTGTGCTTGTGGGCAGCTTAGATGCCCCAAATCAGACATTTCTCGTTGATTGCCATCCACTTGACAGCGGTAGCAATGTTAATAGCAGTATTATTCTGCACACTGTGGATGACATATTGCGACAACTTGAAATAAAACGCGAGAATTTTTCATTGTTCTTGACTGATGCTGCTCGGTACATGTCTTTGGCTGGAAAGATATTAAAGGAATTCTACCCTTCTTTGATGCATGTCACCTGCGTTGCGCACTTACTACATAACTGCGCTATGCGTATGCGTGCTCATTCTAAAAATATTGATGAAGTAATAGCAACAATCAAAATCAAAAATTGCAAGAAAGATTTTCATGATGCTGGTCTGCCATCTCCTCCTGACCCTGCAATTACAAGATGGGCAACTTGGCTTATAGCTGCCTTATATTACAGTGAGAACCTTCCAGCTGTTTGTACCATTGTCAACAATTGGACAAGTGCAGGCCTCTTAGTCAGCAGAGCAAAAGACGCTATCAATGTGGAAGATTTGGTGCCGGACTTGGTTAAAATAAATCAATACCGGACTCTAGCAGCCAACGTAGATTTCTTAGAAGGAAGTGCCTGCACGATTACCGAAGCATACGGACTGCTGAAGAATATGCAATTTGATGATGATCCGTGCGCAATTAAAAATTACATTAAAAAACGACTATCCAACTCTGATTTCGAAACAATAATAAACTGTACCAACTTGACAATTGACCCAACAAGCTACGCACTATTGCAAAAAGCCCAGCCAACCTCTGCTGCTGTTGAGAGGTCGTTTTCTATGCTTAGTAAATTACTGAGAAAAGACAGAAATTTTGTGTTAAGAACGTAAAAAATATATGATGCTGTATTACAATCAAAAGTCCTGGTAATTATACTGTGTGGCTTTCGATAAAAACATCATAGACAGACTGTTAATGTACAGTACATTTGCGATAACAACGCATTTTTTGTATTACGCACAAATTGATACCGGTACACACAATGGCTCGTTATCCTAGATTTTGACGTCATGCGTCGCTTCGTTGCATTAGCTTCAAGACTGAGTGATTGAGAAAATGTTTAAAGTAGGCTACCTTCTTCTTCAAAAACTTATGTAAATTGCGGATTATAAAAGATTTTCAATCAAAAAAGTGCAACAAGACATAAATAATAGGCGAAAGCGGTTAGGTCGAAATAAAGTCAAAGTTTTGCTAAAATAAAGTCAAAAACATATTTTTTTAGGTCAAAAAAAATGGCCCTAGTAATCACAGAAGGTGACTACTTTGCTTTATGTCTAAATGTCTGTTTGCAACCCAATTGCGGGAATGAATAGTATTCACCCACTTGTCACAGTTGTTCGAAAATTGTATTTCGAGTCGAGCCTAAATAAATGTTTTGGATTTTGCTCATAACAATCAAATATGTACTAATCGCTTTGTTTTATCTATTTGTCATGGGAGTAGGGTTGCCAACTTTGACAAATTTCAATAAAGGACACTGTGACTAGAGTTGCCAACCGTCCTGTATTTTAAAGGACAATCCTCAATTGGAGACCCTCTGTTCTTGTCCGGGTGGGTAATCAGGTGTTAACCTTTTTTTTTTTTTGGAGGCCACCATGTAAAAATACTGCCCGCGGACATGCTGGCCTCCAAAAAAAAAGGTCAACACCCGGTTTTCCATGGGTAGTGCTACACAACCGCGATTGGACTGTACTTTTGCAAAATTTTTCCGCTCTTGCAGTAAATTTTTTTTAGCTCTAGAAATAAAGGACAATTCTAAGTTTAATAAAGGACAAGGACGGGGGGTTCAAATAAAGGACTGTCCTTTGAAATAAAGGACGGTTGGCAACCCCACATGGGAGCTCCAAACTTTTTAGAACTAGAAATGTGTACGTTGACTTTCCAAAGAAGGTAAAAGGGATCTCGCCACCCAACTTTTTACAAAACATGTTGAAGCGCTGATTTTTTCAGGGATCATCGTTAAAAGTGGTGGTAACCTTTGCGCCAATCAACCGCCGCCTCAACGTGTTAGTGTGTCCCCACCCGTTAAATTAGGTCAAAATGGCTGTTGGTCTCCCCGAGAGTCCCAAATGCCTTGGCCTCTCCCCAAATCAAATATTTTTTTGCTGTGTTGCCCTGTAAACAACCGCACAAAGGTAGCACGCACTTTTTCTAAAATTGATCGTCTGTCTTATGTTGCCCTCCCACCGCTTTCTTCCCTGCCTTCCATTTTTTCTGATAGGCGGCAACGTTTATCCTTATCCTGGTGCTAGCTTCCCCTTTTTTGTGTGTGCCGGCAATGTCACCTGGAAGGGAAGGTCAGTGCAATGGTGTACCTGCTCTAATCGGGTACTTTTAAAGTGTGCTCTCCTCTCTTGGAGTTGAACCCCCTTTCCAGCTCTCACTTTTGGAACTGTCCTTCTTGCTGCATTTCGACTTTTCTTGGAGGTCCCCTGCCCACAACACTGTGCCATCTTCTTCGAGGCTCTCTAGCACAAATACACTGTGCATAACAACCCATCCAACTACTCCTCTGCAAATGCAGCTTTTCTGCTCCTCTTGTCGACCTTATCTGTATCCAGAAATTCAACTTCAATTCTTCTTCATCTTTCCGTAAGCCAGGGTACTCTAGTCTTCGATCGGATCGCACTCTCTCCCAGTGTGGCTCTCTTTCATATGACACGCCAACCGTGTTGTAGATATTTTCGTCAGATACAACCTATCCTTTTGTAAGCTCTCAAAACCTCCTCTCTTTTTGCGTGACCCCTATTTTGTCTACGTGGGGTCAAGATTTTGCTAAAAACCTCTTCGACTCTCGCTTGAACATCTACGCTCCTCCCTTTTCTTTCTTTCGCTTGTTTTCGGCGGATTTTTGAACCGACCCCTTTTCTGCTGTACTCCTTTTAGAAATCTCTTCATTTTGGCTTCTCAAACCACTTCCAATAAAACTCAAGAGGTACCTTAGAGTTAGACCCTCGTGGGGAAGAAGTATTCAATTAGGTCATCTCCTTCTTCCGCAATGACCTTAACACCCCCAATCTTCTTCGCTGTTTCTCCGGCAGCGGCTCCTCCTAACATCTCCTTTGCTTCCTCCTCTCTTGCCCTTTCCTGCTCCTTGGAGGAACTTCAGGACTTGATTTGTCATCACTTCCCAATTTTCCTTATCGTTCCTCTTTCCTGGTGATGTTCCGAAGTGGTATGGGAAAGACAAAAAACTTTTGCTTCCGCTCACAGAAGTGATAGAGAGCGCCAGGCCTACATCTCAGTCTTTCTGCATGTCTCTTCCGTCATTGCCAAGGAATTGCATGAGACATGCTTGTTTCTTCTAAATCTGATCATAAATCAGTATGTTCTATCTTTTGCTCCATTGCTGGTTCTGCTTCTTCCTCCTCTTCCCTAACTTCTCCTACTGATCCTCTCCCATATAGACGGCATCAGTTTATGCCAACTACCTGGGATCTCACTATCTGTCTCTCAGCCAAAGGCTTTGCATAGCAGAGCCAGAGGCTGCTTATCTGAGCTCCGTCGGGCATCGTGCTTCGAAACTGTCTTGGCTTTTCTACTCTCTGATCTTCGTTGAATTTTTTGCGGTGGCAGCCAACCTTTCCTCTGCCATCACTACCTGCCCAGATAGAGTTGCCTACTCCATGCTGAAGCACCTCCCTTATGCTGGCGTGGATCTTCTTCATATCTTTGCTCTTTCGTGTTTTTTTCATTCCCTCCATCCAAAAGTCTTCATCTGTTCTTCCCACCTACAAGATGGGAAAACCTCTAGACTTCCCTCTTTTGTTCCGACCTACCTCTGTCGCCTACTGTGTTTCAAATATGTTTGAGCGCATTTTATCACGCCTACTCTTTTTTCTGGAATGCAACTCCATTTTCTCTTTCCGCCAAGTCGGTTTTCGCCCTTCTCGGTCTACTTTCAATCAAATTGTTTATCTTTCTCAGTCCATTTCGGATGGGTTTAACAAACCCAAGCCAGGCTCGTGGATAATCCTTATTGCTGAGACCTCTCCAAAGCTTTCCACTCTGTCTGGAATCCTGCTCTTTCCAAGAGTTTATTTTTGCTGGCCTCCTTTTTTGCTTTGTTCGATGCACTCAATATTTTCTATTTGATAGGCACGCTTGGGTGGTTTTTCAAAATCAAAAAAGTCGCTCCTTTCGAATCCGTTTAGGTGTTCCGCAAGGATTCGTTATTGGTCCTGTTGTTTTTTACTTCTCATCAATAATCTCCTACGTTTTTATCTACTTCTGTCAGCTGTTCTCTTCACGCTGGCGACCTGGCCATCTCATCCTCCGTTCTTGCTGCGGTGGAGTCCACATAAGGAGCTCTGATATGAGTGGATCGCTGGTCTGAGTACTGGTGTCTTCCTCTCAATCGGAGCAAACGTAAGGCCTTCATTTTGGTTAATTTCGATCAAACCTAACATCCTATTCCACCTTTTATTTAACTTCCCTCTTCAACTTTTTTTGGATCACTCGTGATCGCACAGTTTTTATGACTTGTTTCTTTGTTCAAGGCCAAGCAGTCACTCTTTCCCATTCTGTATTTTTGCTTTCTCATTGGGCTGCTACAAGGAGTTCCTTGCACTTCTTTACAAAACTGTTCTTCAGCTCGCTCATTCTTAAGCTTTACCCAGGTTGTTTCCATTTCTCAACGTTACCAAGTAAGAACGCCTTCACCGAACTGCCGGTCGCGTCATCCCCAGCAGGCTCTCTTTTCGATAAGGCGTCTCTTCCTTGTACGAGTCACCGTAATTAATTCGCTCTGCTTATTAGTCTGCACTTCGTCTTCCAGCCTCCTTTCCATTTCAGGTTTGGCCAGACTTGAGTAAAACCATGACTTTCCAGGTTTTCTCGGAATGTCTTTGCGTCCACTCACTTGCTCATGCTTTTTCTTTCACCTTATGGGCTCTTTCTGCTTGCCCTTTCTCTCCTTCCTGGAACCCACCTTGCTTCAGTGTGGAGTTCACTGTTTCTAGTCTATGCTCTCGCTCTACCGTCTATTTATCGCCTAGATACGGCTCTCTCCTTCCTCACAATCTTGTGATTGCGACGGATGAATCTGCCCTTTTACTTTGGTAAAGAAGTCTTTAGTGTCCGTACCAACTGCTCACTTTGTGTTGCTAAGGCGACTCCTTCCAGTTCGGCAGGCCCATTGTGTTCAAGTTTTTCTGCTGAACCCTGCGCCATTAGACAATGCTTGGCAGCATCAAAAAGACTACCATTTCTCCTCTCAGGCTCTTGCTCCGTCTTTGCTACTCTCTGGTTTCCTCCGTCATTTCTATCTCACACTGGCCGGAACTGTCGTTTCTCTTCTTTACCATCAGGCTACAATAGATCCTTAGTCAATTAATTGTTTGTCGTAATGAGACGGCAGATGAGTTGACCAGACGTGGTACACTGCTCCAGCCATCCATTGTTTAATGTAGTCTCTCTTACCTCTCGTATTTACTTTTCTCGGACTAGAAGCCCGCCGTCTTGTAAAAATTTTTCGACCCACAGGTTTCCTCAGTATCTATTGAGGAACTTGTGCTTCCTTATTACACGCATTGTGTGTGCTCTTTTGTCTTCGCTGCAACGGACACCGCCTGCTGTTAAACTCTCTAGAATTGGTAGAATTAAGAAGTCTTCGTGCAGCGCGCTTGGTCATCCAACCCAGGACACCTTTCTTTTTGCACTGTTCTGCCACAAACTTTTAGCGCCCTCGCTCAACTAACAACAACAGATTGATAATCTGAACTTTCATTTGTTGACGGCTTACCTTTCAGCTTTCAAAGCTGTTAGGAGAAAAGACCGCGCTTTTGCTCTCTTGGGAATTAACAAAAATTAACTGAACATGGTTTATAGAGAGGCTGCAAACGTATTGCAAGAAGCAGAAGTAATGTACAACTGGTTTGGAAAAAGAGATCTTGTTCTAATTCCAAAATTCACAACTCACTGTCACACCCACGTTACTTTGCGAACAAATTCAGTCTTTTACCAAAATGGGCTTTGGTGTGGGTATGAGTTTCACGTAAGGTCAATCTTGGCAAGCTGCTACAAAAATGGATTTTACTCAATTTTAGTGAATTTTTTCACTTTGTGCTGTAACTAAACGATTGTGAATTGCTCACTAGCACTACTAATCCTTAAGATTTCTCGCAGACAACCACACATTGTAGGCGTAACCAGTGGGACACAGGGACCATGGTCTCCTAAAAAGTCATCACAAAAATTCTCCGCACAAATCAAGAAAATTGATTTCCAAAAAGATCATCTCACAAAATTGAGAAACCGAAAACCAATAATTTTGGGCCTCACAAAATTTGATTCTGACTACGCTAATGCTACACATCGCGGGCTCCTGAGTTTGCTCTCTTCAAAACAATGAATGACTCGCAAAGTGTTGACTGAATAAGCAACTGAACGTAATTGAAATTGCTGAACTTACTACCTGCAAAACAATATTTGCGAGGCAGTGGGAAGGGGGTTCCGTCCCCATTGACATTATTGGCGATAGCAAAAACTTATTTTTTCTATAGTAGGTATGACACCGCCTAATTCAGTGGCCTACCGGCAATCTCAATTCTCAAATTTAATTTTAACCTGAAATCGGGTAAACTATTATTCTTAGTTTTAACTTTAGTTTGCCTGTTGGGGACCTTGTTAAAATATATTTTTATCGTTTGGACACGTTAGAAACTTTTGTAGCTCACGTTCCATTTATGTCAGAATGAAAACGGCCAAACTTCACGAAGAATGATATGATAAACGGTCCGTGGGATTCTTTAGTCGCTGCTTAATATCAATCCTAGCGATAAGAATTTAAACAAGATTTCCCGTTGAAGCGAAGACAATAGCAAACACTATGAGTGTGACCACAAACGAAACGTTTTTTTTGGTGGATACTAGGAGAGGGTCTTGCTTAACAATGAATTTGATGAGACAGTACGCCTTTAGTCCAGAAGAAAAGCGGATACGAAAGGTGCGACGAGCTGAGAGTGAAGAGATTAGATGGTTCAAGAAGCGCAGCTAGTTTGTCTAGTTCATCTGTCCTATCATTACCGGAAGAAGTAAGTGACCGGAACCAACAGCAGTCTGAACAGAGAGAGAGCAATCCTATTAATAGCTGTTTTTATAGTCTGCGTGCTATTCATTCACACCACGTCGTGGTTTGATTCGATTTTATTGCTAATCGATTGTTCTGCCACGAGCAGCGACGACGACCTCACACGAAAGTCACATAGCAAAAAGAGAGCAATGCGTGGCAGCAACGCGGCTATATACAGGCTTCGTTGGGATGTAACAATGGCTGCTACGCAGTTCATATATGCCTGTGTAGAGTGTACACAGTGCACTGTGTACACAGACCAAGAAGAAAGTACAAGGACAGAGAAAGTGTCAGAAAGAAGAAAATAAGTGGCTGACTTGTTTTTGCTTCCAAGGCCACTAAAGAGCTTGCAGAAAACCTTGCACTGAGCTTGTCAAATGGCAAAGAATGATTTCAGAACAATTAGCAAAGACGCAGAACCCTTCTTTGCCGTAAGCAGGGACAGAGCCATCACATCAAGTTGCAAGATCGTGATTCAAATGGGAATCAAAGTTGGCAAGAGCAACACCTTGAGGAGAAAAAATCTGGTTCAAGCGAAAGCCTGTAGTAGAAAAAAAAACCCACGCTGAAAGGAGGCAGCCAACAATTTCTATGAAGGAGGAAACATGAGAGAGCAAGTAGACACAGTTGTTAGTTGGTCCTGGAAGGCCTTAGTATCACACTTGACATCCAGCCAACATTTAATTGAAGGTAATAGCAGACGAAGTGCCCGCTGCTAGAACAAAACGAAATGAGTCAGCTCGACATACAAAGATGGCAGAAAAACAGTAAACGTGGCGTTGTCAGTTCAACTTTGCTATGTTTGTAATGCAGGAAAAACGTTAAAGTGAAACAAAGCTAAGAACGGTCCGCGTAAAAGATAGAAATCTCCAAAAAAGGTTTCTTGAGGAAACAGATACAGCGAAAATCCTTGAGACGGGGAAAAACTTTGCTTTCAGCGAAGTTATTTGTTTTAAAAAAAAATAGTGTCGTAATAGGTAACCTCGAGGAAGGCAAGTTGAAGCGAAAAGAGGTGTTGAGAAGGCAGTGGCACAACTAAAAACTCGTTTGGTGGGAAGGATGTGGAAAAACGTATTATGTCAGCCCGTTTTGAAAAAAAGACACCAGTGCGCCAGTTAAATCAACACTCATATTGCTTGTTGTTTTTGATTACCCGACCCCTTCCAGGGATGGGGGCATGGCGGAAGACCATGGAGACCCAGAAGCCGGGCAACTTCCTAGGGCCTGGACCAGAGGTCGTAGAGAGACAGAGAGTCGCCAAAGAATGAGCGGCGCAAGGAATCCGTAGCTGGACAGTGCAGAATGAGATGAGTCCTGGGACGAGTGTCCGCAGACGCTGCAGGAAGGATTCTCGATTCTGCCAATCCTAGAGAGATAAGAACCTAATAGAAGGCTGTGTCCGTTGCAGCGTAGACGAGAGAGAACTCAGCAAGCATGACGAGGAAGCACAAGTTTCTTTGTGGAAATTGAGGGAACCTGCGTGTCAAAGAATTTTGATGAGACAGTACGCCTCCAGTCCGAGATAAGACGAGTGTGGATACGAGAGATAAGAGGAGAGATACTACAAGGGTTTTCGGAGGGTGCAAATAGCGCTCCCCGTCTGGCCAGCTCATCAGCCGCGTCGTTCCCCGGGAGCAACGAGTGTCCGAGGACCCATTGTAGCCTGATAGAACAAGAGGGGAGAGAAGACAGCTCCTGCCAGATCTGCCACAGAGTTTGAGATAAGAGGAAAGATGGAGGAGAGAGCATGGTGGCGAGAACAGAACGAGAGTCAGATAGTAAGAGAAGAGAAGTGGCAGACTTGTTGGTGCTGCCGAGATCAGCAAAGAGCGTGCAGAATGGCGCAGGCTTCAGCGGAAAAACTTGAACATACTGGGCCTACCGAAAAGGAATGAGTGGCCTCAGTGCCACAGAGAGAGCAGTTGGCAAGAACGCCGGAGCCGCCTTTACCAAAAGGAAAAGGAACAGAGCCGTCTGTCCAAAGCACCAGATCATGAGGGGGGAGAGAGTCAAGGTGGGCGAGAGCCGCACCTTGGCAAGAGAGAGGAGGATCAGAGCGGGAGCATGAAGAGGAAAGGGTGGACTCCACCGTGAAGGAAAGCAGATTCCAAGGAGAAAAAGGAGGGCAAACAAGAAGAGCCTCTCTAAGAGAAGTTGAAGGAAGCACGAGCGGGCGAGTGGACGCAAAAGCTCTCCAGGAAGATCTGCACAGTCTTGGTTTCACTACTAGTCTGGCCAAACCTGAAATAGGAAAGCAGGTTGGGAGACGAAGAGCCCGCTCATAAGATAAAAGAGTGAAATGAGTCAGGGTAACTCGTAGGGGAAGTAAAGAAGCCTCGGAGAGAAGAAGAGGGATAGGGGAGGACGAGAGACAGCCGGTGATCGCGCGACTGGCCGCTCGGTGGTGGCGTTCCAATTTATGAAATTGGTGACGCTTAAGAAAGAAAACCATCCGGGTGAAGCGTATGTGAGAAGGGGTCGAAGAAAAGCTTAATACAGAAGAGAGAGGGACTCCTTAGAAGAGCCCCATGAGGAAGCAGAGATACAGCGTAAGGCCTTGGGACGTGGGAAGAACTTGGCCTTCAGCAAAAATACATGTTTAGAAAAGGAAAAAGTGCGGTTGAAGGTGACCTCAAGAAAAGTTGAAGTAGGATTGAAGCGGAGGCGGTAGCTGAGTAGGGGGAGGTTAGCTTGGTGGGGATCCACTGAGAAGAAGGAGGCCTCACATTTGCTTGGATTGAGAGGAAGACACCAGTACTCAGACCAGCGCTCCAATCGAAACACAGCTCCTTGTGTGGCCTCCACCGCAGTGGGAACCGAGAGGCAGGAGGACCAAATGGCCAGGTCGTCAGCGTAAAGAGAGCAGCTGACGGAAGAAGGCAGAGAAGCCGGAAGATCATTGATGAAAAAAACAGGGTCAAGAATCTGTCCTTGCGGAACACCTTGACGGACTAGAAAGGAGAGGCTTTTGTGATTTTGATAAACCACGCAAGCTCGCCTATCAGAAAGGAAAGATTGAGTCCAACGAGCAAAGCAAGGAGAGAGGCCAGCCGAAATCAGTTTGTGGTAAAGGGCGGGATGACAGACAGAGTCAAAAGCTTTAGAGAAATCGATAGTAGAGAGGATTGTCCGAGAGCCAGGCCTGAATTTCTTAAACCCATCCGAAATGGACTGAGAAAGAAACAGAATTTGATCAAGTGTAGACCGTCCAGGGCGGAAACCGACCTGGCGGGGAGATAGAATGGAATTAGATTCCAGAAAGAAAAGTAGACTGAATAGAATGATGTGTTCAAACAGCTTTGATACGCAGGAGTTGTGAGAGATAAGCCGGAAGGAAGCAGGAGAGTCGAGAGGCTTTTCCATCTTGTGAATGGGAATAATAAAAGATGTCTTCCAGATGGAAGGAAAGGAATGCGAAGTCCAGGAGAGATTGAAGATGTAAAGAAGAAAATCCATGTCAGAGCGAGGAAGGTGCTTTAGTATGGGATAGGCAACTTTGTCTGGGCCAGTGGCAGTGGAGAAGGAAAGGTTGGAGGCAGCCGCAAAAAGTTTAGTGGGGGAGAAAGGAGAGCAAAAAGACAGTGAGACTTCTCCGGGCACGTGGCTCGGCGGAACTCAGAAAGGTAGCCTCTGGCTCTGCTACGCAGAGTCTTTGGCTGAGACACGGAAAAATAAGATCTCAGGCAAGCGGCGTAGACCGAAGCCGATTCCCTGGAAGAACAGTTAGGGAAATTAGGAGAGGAGGAAGGAGAGCAAGCGATAGAGCGAAGAAGAGAGTGTAGCTTTTGGGTGAAAGAGAAGAGCAAGTCATCTGCCATGCCTCAGCCTTGGCGATGACTGACGGGGCGCGCCGAGAAGCGGAGATGTAAGCCTGGCGATCTTCATCACTTTTGTGAGCGGCAGCGAAAGCCTTGCGTCTTTTACTAACCGCACCTTCCACCGCAGTAGACCACCAAGCTTTAGAATGGCGTTTGATGCGGCCGAAAGGAATGGAAAATTTCGCCGCATTCAGTACCAGAGAGCAGCAGCAAAGGAAAGAGATGAGTATTCCTTTGCAGAAGGACAGTGGGAGTCAAAGTCATCCCAGCGAGCTTTCTGAATATTGAAGGAAGGGGAACACTCTTTGGGTCGAAAGACCGGAGAGAGACGAACAGATAGAATTGTTAGGTGATCAGAATCCATGTCCTAAATCACCTCCCAGGAGCATGAAAGGACAAGAGAGGAGGGAGCAAAGGAGATGTCAGAGGAGGAGCGATGTAGAAAGGTGAGTGTGTCAGGATCATCGAGGGGGAGGAGGTCAGAGATGACCCAGTCGAATACGTCCTCCCCACGGGGGTCGGGAGTACCTCCAAAAGTGAGAGCTGGCAAGAGTTCTGAATTTGGAGAGGGAAAGTTGAGCACCTTGGATGGACCCATTTGGAGCAGGTGCAGCATTGCACTGACTTGCCCCGCCAGGTCACATTTCCAGCGCGCACAGAGCAGGGAAAGACGGGGCCAGGGTTGGGATGAACGTTACCGCTCATCAAGAGAATGAGGAGACGAAGACGGGCAGGAGAAAAAAGAAAGAGAAAACAGGCGACCGATTTTAAGGAAGCTGTGTGCTGCCCTTCTGCGGGCAGCATAGCAAAAAAATGAAGGGGAATGCCCGGGGTAACTGGAACCCTCCGAAAGTCCAACAGCCATTTCGACCCAACCCAAACGGGGTAGGGGACCGCACTACCACGTTGAGGCGGCTGTTGATTGGTGCAGACTCATATTGCTTCGAAAGCAGCATCTACATTACGGAATTAGGACCAGAGATCATTGATAAAGAGAACTGATCTTTGCGGAACACCTTGGCTGACTCCAAAAGAGCAGGTTTGTAATTTTGAAATACGCAATCATGCCTGTCAGAAAAAAAAGATCGAATCCATTGAACACAGCAAGAAGAACAGCAGAAATAAGCTTGTGAGGTGCGATTCTAGACAAAGTCAAAAGTCTTGGAAAAACCGACAGCAACAAAAATTGTCGGAGAGCACCGCTTGGATTTGTGAATACTTATTCGAAATCGACAAAGAACGAAAAAAAGTTTGATCAAGAATAGATCGAACAGGGAGTTAACCGGCCTGGCGGGGAAAGAGAATTGAATCAGACTCAATAACTTTATACTTTTCAATGGTGAACACATAAATATAAACGCTTATCAAACTGATTAAAATTTTAATCTTCCATATCATTTTATTGAAAACAATGTTCAACAAATCGATAGTCACGTAAAAATTCTGATGTCAAGCAGATAAAAAAAAAACGCTTTTAAATATGTGCAGCGACAAACACATATCTGAGCCAGGCCTCACTTTTCATTGCCAGCTTTGATTTAACTCAGTCAGCGTAAGTTGCCAATCGCAACATATCACGTTGCAAACCAAAACGGAAGACTGCCCAAATCTGGTACGAATCGGTAACGCAAAAAATAAGATCTAAACTCTACTCATTCAATACTTTAACTGCAACAAATACTAAATTTCCGGAGTCATAGCGAAGCCATTAACTTCATAGAAATGGACAAGCGATGGCCAGTGCTCGGCAGACCAATTCAAACACGAAGCAAACTGATATCCTTGTGAAACAGAAAGCAACAACCAATAATTTTCTGACTCGCGCAATATCTCAGTAAATGTTTGAATGTACAATGATAAGTGCAATTTTAATAGCTAGGTAGTTGTTCCGATGCCGCTCGAGGACAAACACATGATACCTTCGAAGCAATAATCAAGGAATCGCAGAGTACAAACTAATTTGAGATTGTTCGTTTGATAGCATTGCACTGCCACTTGTTTCAGCACCGCTGATGTGTTCCGATTCACCCCAACTACTATACAGAGGTACTGGAGGACGTGGTTGATCATCGGAAAAAAAAGGAATACTTGGAACAGACCTTTGTGGATTCCATCGATCCTGCATAGCTGATAGTTGCTCCTGCTCCGAAGACCGAGCAGGGGGAGGAAGCGAAGCGGAGTTTTGCCGGACATACTGTTGCTCGCGTACCCACATCTCTACTCGATCCTGGCGAGCATGATGAGGATGGCTATCAGCTGATCCGTATCCAGATGTTGATCCGGCGGAGGTTGATCCACTCACACCAGCACTTACCATACTTTGCTGGCTGCCGTGATCGGACTCGGAGCGATCAGTGACCTCAAATCCCCTTACACGTTCTTCATATCTAAAATAAGGCTACAATTTCACGTCAGGGTTAGTTACCATATAATTGGTTACAGCCTATTACGCTACAAGCAATTACTGAATTAGCCTGACAAGCAATACCGAAATGAACACAATCTATTCATAGCATGTCACTGACAAGAATTCCAAAAATTATCGCTACAATTTCAAAACTTCAACAAAATTTTATTTTCTGATATATTTTCATTTGGTTTGTTTTATGGTAATATTTTTAAATGTACTACTATACCTCTGCGTGTGCACTGTCAGACACACGAAGAATATCCAACCGGTGTTCAATTTCTTATGCTCACAGCAAACTCTGTCGCAGCTTATCTTCTGGCTTAACGGCCTGTAGTAACCGCACTTAATACGTATTAGTAGATAACTTTTATGCAAAACTTGATGAACAGTGGAGCGTGGAACCTATAACTGCGTAGATACCCTGCGAATGGACTTTTTAGAGCTTTTGGTAAATGCCGTACGCCTGTATTCAATTTATTCTTGTTTGAGGTCGGCCTGCTTCCTTTTTGTACCACACTACTGTCTCTATAACTTTCTACGCCTTGATCAAACGATAGACCTCCCAGGTAGCTTTCTTCCGTATTCATGTCAAGTTTCGTTGGACTTAAATGTCTGACTTCATCTCTACAAACCAGAATAGGCACTGGGCATTTTCCTGAGGAAAGATCACTATCATAAATTCTACTTTCGCTGCCAAATTCAAAAGATTCTGCTTAACCTCTAGACAAATCAAATTTCAAACCTGATCATTTCAAAAAGTACCTACCAAGAGAAAAAACGTATTTCCTTTACCATACAACAAACCGAATAAAAATCTCAAGAAATAAAATTTTGTTGAATTTTTGAAATAGTAGCAATAATTTCTAGACACGGACACCCTATAAAACCGGATCAAGATAGTTAATAAACGGCTAAATTAAACCATTAATTCACTTCAAGCATCGAATCGATTTCACCTTCCTCCACTCACCCCATTGGAAGCTCTCCATCATAATCCTGATTGAGTTGCGTGCGCACCCACATTCCTACTCTTTCGTTCCTCATTTCATCGCTAACAACTTCTTTTAAACGGCGCAGAGAAGCATGCGTGGCAGAATTAGAAGGTTTCGCTAAAACAAACATAAATGCAATCAACCAACAACAACCATGTAATTGTTGGCGGCAACTAAAAAAGTCACAATCCCCAGCTTCGCAGTCGGTACACCAGGGTTTGATTCCATTACCGTCATGCCAACACGTCAAAAAATGATAAACTGCCTTGCTTGACGCATGGCACAAAAGAGATAGCATGAAAAAAAGTTGGCAAGCTCGCTTGTTGTGTTCTTAAGTGAAGCACTTAACGGGCTACCACCATTTGTAAGCGGCAGACGTGTGGTGCCTTGTCGAGGATTGTAAGTGACAATCGAACCAGGCGGTAAAAGTGTAAAACCCTCGACCTGCTTCAGACGTCAAACTCTCAAGAAAACCTGATCGCGATCTCAGTACGGTCATCAATGATCTTCCGGCTTCTCTGCCTTCTTCCGTCAGCTGCTCTCTTTATGCTGACGACCTGGCCATTTGGTCCTCCTGCCTCTCGGTTCCCACTGCGGTGGAGGCCACACAAGGAGCTGTGTTTCGATTGGAGCGCTGGTCTGAGTACTGGTGTCTTCCTCTCAATCCAAGCAAATGTGAGGCCTCCTTCTTCTCAGTGGATCCCCACCAAGCTAACCTCCCCCTACTCAGCTACCGCCTCCGCTTCAATCCTACTTCAACTTTTCTTGAGGTCACCTTCAACCGCACTTTTTCCTTTTCTAAACATGTATTTTTGCTGAAGGCCAAGTTCTTCCCACGTCCCAAGGCCTTACGCTGTATCTCTGCTTCCTCATGGGGCTCTTCTAAGGAGTCCCTCTCTCTTCTGTATTAAGCTTTTCTTCGACCCCTTCTCACATACGCTTCACCCGGATGGTTTTCTTTCTTAAGCGTCACCAATTTCATAAATTGGAACGCCACCGCCGAGCGGCCAGTCGCGCGATCACCGGCTGTCTCTCGTCCTCCCCTATCCCTCTTCTTCTCTCCGAGGCTTCTTTACTTCCCCTACGAGTTACCCTGACTCATTTCACTCTTTTATCTTATGAGCGGGCTCTTCGTCTCCCAACCTGCTTTCCTATTTCAGGTTTGGCCAGACTAGTAGTGAAACCAAGACTGTGCAGATCTTCCTGGAGAGCTTTTGCGTCCACTCGCCCGCTCGTGCTTCCTTCAACTTCTCTTAGAGAGGCTCTTCTTGTTTGCCCTCCTTTTTCTCCTTGGAATCTGCTTTCCTTCACGGTGGAGTCCACCCTTTCCTCTTCATGCTCCCGCTCTGATCCTCCTCTCTCTTGCCAAGGTGCGGCTCTCGCCCACCTTGACTCTCTCCCCCCTCATGATCTGGTGCTTTGGACAGACGGCTCTGTTCCTTTTCCTTTTGGTAAAGGCGGCTCCGGCGTTCTTGCCAACTGCTCTCTCTGTGGCACTGAGGCCACTCATTCCTTTTCGGTAGGCCCAGTATGTTCAAGTTTTTCCGCTGAAGCCTGCGCCATTCTGCACGCTCTTTGCTGATCTCGGCAGCACCAACAAGTCTGCCACTTCTCTTCTCTTACTATCTGACTCTCGTTCTGTTCTCGCCACCATGCTCTCTCCTCCATCTTTCCTCTTATCTCAAACTCTGTGGCAGATCTGGCAGGAGCTGTCTTCTCTCCCCTCTTGTTCTATCAGGCTACAATGGGTCCTCGGACACTCGTTGCTCCCGGGGAACGACGCGGCTGATGAGCTGGCCAGACGGGGAGCGCTATTTGCACCCTCCGAAAACCCTTGTAGTATCTCTCCTCTTATCTCTCGTATCCACACTCGTCTTATCTCGGACTGGAGGCGTACTGTCTCATCAAAATTCTTTGACACGCAGGTTCCCTCAATTTCCACAAAGAAACTTGTGCTTCCTCGTCATGCTTGCTGAGTTCTCTCTCGTCTACGCTGCAACGGACACAGCCTTCTATTAGGTTCTTATCTCTCTAGGATTGGCAGAATCGAGAATCCTTCCTGCAGCGTCTGCGGACACTCGTCCCAGGACACCTCTCATTCTGCACTGTCCAGCTACGGATTCCTTGTGCCGCTCATTCTTTGGCGACTCTCTGTCTCTCTACGACCTCTGGTCCAGGCCCTGGGAAGTTGCCCGGCTTCTGGGTCTCCATGGTCTTCCGCCATGCCCCCATCCCTGGAAGGGGTCGGGTAATCAACAACAACAAAAACCTCTCAGAACGGCCAGTCTACTGAGACTGCACGAACAGTTTATCGCAAATACAAAAGCCATGCACACGTCTTTTCAAACGACAGAATGCATTGACAAAAGACCGCTGGTATGGCTACAGACACCAGAGCAAATTTTAGTTATAAATTTGTTGAGGACCAACACTTTTCACGAGAGACAGTTCATTCGCTTTTATTTGGAATATACAAAATCATGTTTTATTAGGTAAAGACCAACCCTTATTTGCATCTAAAATGCAGGCGTGTTTTTTGAACTTTTCCTACGAAAAACTATTGAGTGTACCGCTTAATATTAATAAGGTCAAGACGTGACACAACAACAGTCAACTCAAGAAGCTGTGATAGATCAATAGAAAGTAGAAGTCAATCAATAATTACCTGGAGTTGAATCGTCGACATTGTCACATAAGTATTTGACCAGATGTGGATGAGCTGACGCGTTCTTTTTCATTACCTGTTTCTCTGCTGCAACAACATGGCAATGCAATTTTGTTTTACACATCATTTTCTTCTTAAACCATGTTATATGCTGCTGATGCGGTGTATGTATAGCGCTTGAGCACATGTTTTAAAGTCCATCTTTTAACAGCAAGTGAACTTGTAAAAATAGGATCCCTTTTCAGACAACTGCAGATGGCGCATATAAGTAGGGTTACAATATTTTTGTGATTAAAAAACGGGACGCTTGAAGACTACACCCCTGACTATGGGTGACGAGGCAAAGTCCGGACACACTTAGCGGCGGCAATAAAGGTGTTGACCTTTTTTTTGGAACACACCTCCATTTCGGTTGCAATGTACCTTAGTTCCACTACTACATATCAATAAATTCCACCCAAAATAGGGGTGTCCTCAAAAAAAAGTCATCACCTACTTTGCTGCTCCTTTTGCGTCACTTCCGGCCCAAATCATCATCGATCTAGAGTTCGCTGTCATAATGCCTTTACTTACCGGGACAAACGTTTAAATACCGTAGTTCTAGCTATGCTGGCTGACTAATGAAAAACCGGGACTTTCGATTCATTGACAGGGACAAGGCTGAAAAACGGGACTGTCCCGGATAAAACGGGACGTATGGTAATGCTACATATAGGGGATACGAACCCAAAGCTAAGCGTTTGGAAGCCGAAGACACTTCCAATGAGCTACGGCAATTCAACACATAAAACAGAAGGCTAATTAAAACGCGGGTTGAAACTTAGTAATACGAAAATAATGCCTTGAATATAACCGTACACCGAAGATTTTCTGCACAACAATATAATCTCAATCAAAGAAATCATGTCAACCTTTTGACGGAGTTTCTTTTCCAATCTCCACGTTACTGCATCCAGGTAGATCAGTTGCAGCAACAGGAAACTGCTCGAATCTATTTTCGAGCAATGCGTCCTCCTTTTCTATTTTTACCTCATGTAGACGAGCATCCTCTGAATACAACATAAAACAAAAATTTTCGATCAATCCCATTTGACCCCACTAAACAGCAGAAAAATTATGTCATTCAAAACCATTCCTGTGTACTGCGCTCTTTTAAAGGTATGCTCCAGTACCTCACCATGAAAGCATAGTGAACCTGCCCACCAGTTGTGTCGTACAAGGCAATTTTTAGGCAGCTACCAATGACAGTCCGCCTTGTTGCTGGTGGGTTACCAGTCTGCATTTTATATTAATGATTGGCTTAAAACGGCCCCTTTTTCCTAGCTTGATCTTGGTTAAGATTAGCGATATAAACCGGGATTCCTACTTTATGTTTTTCCTTCATTTTAAGGAAGACAAGGGATAAACGCATCAGCAAGAATGCATAGGTCATTGTCCACAGTGCGATAAAAAAAAAAATTAAATTGAAAGTAAGCAATCGTGCTGATTCAAAATTTCATCTCAAACGTAATCACTTAACTGGAAAAAAATAACATTTGGGTATAAAGCCTCTACACGACCAACTTACCAGTAGCTTTTTGTAAATCGAATGAATAATCAATCTCTTGCACGTCGTCATTACTCCGCACACCTTTTATCTCATCCCGTAATTGTTTAATCTCAATAAAAAAATGGACTTTATCCTGCGCACGAGGAAACTGTGCACATCTCGCACTGGTCGATGGCATCACATATATAAACTGAAAAAAACGCTTCGTTATGCGTTATCGGTTCTTAACGGGGTCCCCAGGGACCTCCAGTAAACAATCTGGGGGTTTCTAGAAAGAATGCCAAACTGTACACTCAACCCTCAAATGCACAAACAAAAACGACCACCACTTTGACTAATAATAACAGTGGTTTTACAGTAACATGCTACCTATAGTCAAACGTTCGCAGTATCATATTGTTCTAGTGGTGAACAAATAATTTGTTTTCGTCTGATGCAATAGACCAGAGTAAGAAAAACAATCCCACTGCTACACCTGTTTCAAGGTTTTGTAATAGAAAAACTGACGTTTTTCGCTTCCAGATTTAAAAATTAGTTAGATAGATAAGGCTATGTAGTGGCGACTCTTCTATCAAGAATGCAGTTATGTAAGCTTAGACAACAGCATTAAAGAAGTAATTGAAAACTGACGGCAGTAGCTAAGATAATTCTGGTGAAAAAGATGCAACTAGCGCCTCTGCAGAAGCATATGATCATCCAACTAGTTGTTTCTGTATTAAGGGTTAAACATGAAATCCCCAGCCTTAAGAGATAAGGTTTAATAAAGCAGTTAAAGTATAAAGGTTGCAGTTGCGGCACTTTCTCTTCTAGCTCTACCACCCACAACCCCACTGCGTTAAAGAAACAGAAAACTTCATGTACTGCAGGATACCGAAGTGTCTAATTTTCTCCCAGCAGCTTTCTGGTATCTGATAGCTAGTTGCTACCGACCTGGAAAGAATTTTACAACCCAAGCAATGAAGAAGAGGGAATTTAAGACAATAACTATGCCAGTTTCCTTTTAGTATTTGCTATATCATTTCTACATTTTACATGCGATTACCACGAAAGTGAATCTGTATGATTTAGCCACTTATAGTATAATTAAGACTTTTCAATTAGTCATTGTTTTCGCTTCCTTATGTCATAACCATTTTGTTTACTAATGACTGCGAAAAATAGACACAAAATATGTTTTTGGGACGATTCTTACGTTCAGTATGGTTTCACAAAAGCTATTGGTTGTGACAAACTTGACAATGCTCAGTGCACATTGTGCAATACCATTTAGGGGAACGATTCCTAAAAGCCTTCGAAGTTGAAGAGGCACAAGAAACTGAAGCATAAAGAAAATATGGACTTAGTTGAAACGTTCAAAGCGAAAAGAGCTCGTTATGATGTGAGAGGGGCGCTCCCTCCGTTAGACTTTTGCCTAACTTCCCAACCACTCCTGCGCGCTTCATATGAAGTTTCTTTAATAATAGCAAAAGCACAAGCACTTCACACAGCTGGTGAGAAACTAATGAAGCCAAGTGCGGTAAAAATGGCACATATATTACTTGGCCGAAACGAGGCCATAAGAATAGACTTAGTTCCCTAGTTTGATGACACTGTAAATAACAGGATGACAGACATAGCAAATGACATTTTGAGTCAGCTTATTGCTCAAATTCAAGATAGCCCAATAGCCCATGTAGAATAAGTCTTCAATTTGATGAAACAACGGATATCAAGTCAATAAGCCAATTAGTAGCATACGTGAGATTTGTTAAAGAAAACGCGATTGTGGACGAGTTTTTATTTTGTCAAAAAGCGAAGGAGAGAACTACAGCTAAAGACTTCATTGATGCATTTCTTCGTGAAAATTCAATAGCATGGAACAAAGTGGAATGGATCGGTATGCACAGATGGTGCGCCAGCTATGATAGGGCATCGATCCGGTTTTGTAGCCCTAATGAAACAAGTTGCTCCGCATATAGTATCAAATCATTGTGCTATTCATAAAATCGCCTTAGCTTATAAGACACTCCCTCTTGAATTAAAAAGTGTTCTTTATTCTGTAGTAAAGGCTGTGAATTTCATTCGTGGCAGGGCCGTGAATTCCCGAGTAATCAAAGCATTTTGCGACGACCTTGGAAAGGAGCATCAGTACCTTCTTTTATACACCGAAGTGCGATGGTTATGGCGGGGAAAAGTGTTCTCCCGTGTTGCAGAACTTGTCACTGAAGTTGCCGTGTTCCTTCGTGAGCATGCGTCAGTGAAACTTGCTACAGTATTTCATGACAATCGATTCCAATTGAAGGGCTTTTATTTGGCAGACATCTTTTGTCTTTTGAATGAGCTCAGTTATTCTCTGCAGGGAAAAATCAAATTTCAGATAGAGGCTGCAGAGAAGGTCTTTGCCTTCACAAAGAAGTTATCCCTATGGAAAAAGAGAGTAAGAAACCAGAATTTTGGTATGTTTTTACTGATAATCAGGAAACTAGCAAATGGCTGACTGCTTTAATTGATGATCACATCAGCAACTTCGAGAAAAAAATGGAAGATTACTTTCCAACATCTGAACGTTCTTCACATTGGATTCAGCAGCGTTTTGTTGCTGAGATGAACAACAATGAGCAGCTCAACCTTCACGAGCAACCTCTGGAATCGCAGAGTTCTCAAGCTGCAAAGACCAAGTTCAGCTCCTCCTCACTGATAGAATTGTGATGCAGTATGTTGCAAGAATACCCTGAATTGGCAAAAAGAGCTCTGGAAGCATTAATTCCATTTCCAACCACATACCTCTGTGAAGCTGCCTTGTCTGCTCTAGTTGACATTAAAATTACGTACCGTAATCGCCTTAGAGTTGCAGATGACATGAGGATTGCTCTCAACAATATTAGCCCCCATATTGATGAGCTTGTTTCGAAAAGACAAGAACAGAAGTCGCATTGACTATCATTTGTGCTGTGTTTTGCCGAGTAAATTGTGATATTCCACTAACCACTTGTGTCATGCTTTAATAGAGTTTTTTAATTAATTAGAGATCCAGTAGTAAACAACTTATCCGTCTTATCACAATAGTGTTCGTTCTTTCAACATACACCTCTTTTGCAGATGGCACAAATAAGAGGGCCCCAAGCCAATATCTTAGAAATAGGGGTCCCAGGGGTTGGAACGTTTAAGAATCACTGTTATACGTGAATATCTTTTGGTGTCGAGAAACCTTTTACATTTACAAAACGTACAGAAAGTCGCTTATAGCAAAGCTATTAAGTGAAGCTTATAACATGTTTATGCTATTCCAATCAATTTCTTGAACACGACCTTTGCCCCTGTCGTTTGGTTAGAGCGTGTAGTGTAAAATACTTTTCACAGAGCACAATGCAGAATTCGTCTAGAGAAGTGTTTATCAATCGGATGTATTGATCCTCCTCATGGATGGACCAACGTAATAGGGTGCATCATTTTTAAAAATGAAGACCTTTTTTTGAGATCAACCGCTAAATAGTGGAGTCTCTCAACTGATGACTTTTTTTGGGAAACGCACTCAAAATGAGCGATAGACATTGAATTAAAGAATGTTCAAACTTCACTTTACTTATTCATTTAATTTAATCATAATCGGAGTGCGCAAATTTTGTCAAAAGCGAAATAAAAGGGGTTATTTCAAAAAAGATTGACAAACACTGGTGTAGACCTCTCAAGATCCCGGTTGCAAGCTCAGCCATTCTCTTGTACTACACCACTAACATAATGCATTAATTGGAATGTCCTCTTACCGTGTCTGTATCAGGAATTTTGTTGGGTTGTCTGCCAAATTTAAAATCTTTCTTTTTCTGACCAAACATCTCTTTGCTGAATATTTCATAAATTCCCTTTCCATTAAATACAGCGATTTTCGGTTGGTAAGTTTGAATCTTTTTAATCAGTTCTTTTCCACCTTCACGTATTTCTTGGCTGAAGTAAAACATAGCTCAATCAAAAACAATGGCCTAGGTTTATAAAAATTTATTTCGTGGGTTCATAAAAAAGTTTCACCAATGGGTCTATATTTTTTAATAGTGACTAATTTTTTAATGTAAAGCAATAACATAATTTTCGAGAAGAAGCGATTGCTGTTATCTCTTGATATGCTGAAGTATAATTACGAAACGGTAGCCTTCAAGCAGGTTGCGTGTCTTCTTTCAAGACACTGTGAATGATAACAATTACAATTACAATCAATCACAGTACCTTGAAAGATCTTTGGCAGAGGCAGTTGTTCTCTTAACCATGGTAGAAAAACCAATTCCGTGATCCAAAACTTCCAAGTCATTTTCACAATTAACAGACATTTTTATCAAGCCAGACATGTTGACACAACTCCCTTGACAACAAAAAGAATAATTTCAGCAAACAATAGCAGGACAGCTGCATGTAATACACACAAAATTGTTAAAATAACTTAAAAACTCATCTGCCCTGATATTAGTTTGCTGGCTTTTTTATCTACCTGCTTAAGTCTTTGCTTCCAGCAGTTGTTCGGGACACTATATTTGTAAAACCTACACCGTAATCAAGAGCTAGAAAATCTTGCATACCAGTCAGTGGTATTGGTATTAAACCGGCTAAATATAAACATTTCCCTGAAAAGTAAAACGATAAAAATCCATGATAAACCTGTTATCCAAAGGCAGTCTTACTAAGCTCAGTCTAATACAAAAGCGTACTATCAGTGGTAGAATTTGGATGTCATTCACATCAGTAACGTTTAACTTTGCATCAAGATGTGTTGAAAAGCGTCTGCTACAAACATACCGAAATAGCGATTGCTTAGACATTTATTTACTACTAGCCGACTCTGCCGGCGTCGCCTGGCAGGGTTATCGCTTGGTTATGTCGAGTTGGTAATATCGGTTCAGCCGGCTTCAAATTATGTTTTTGAGCCCATAAGCGATAAAATGTTGTTAATGAGGGCATAGCTCCTACGCCCCTAATCCCGATTGCAGTACGATTGCTTTCAATCAAGAGAGGTCTACAGATCATTTCACAAATTTTGTCCATTCCTTCAAATTAATGCAGAACAAACATAAAATTGAAAATAGGAGCCATAATGACTTTTCTTTTATGATAACTCAAATCAGTTATTTGGTGGTCTATACTAATGCATATTTCAACGGTCTACGCGTATTTTACAATACTCGTTTACATTAACTACACTATTAGCACGTTTTTTTATTTGTTAAAAAAAACTTCCTGTGCGATTTTTATATTTTTTCCGAAACTGAGGATGCTTTAGTGAAATGGCCTTTTCTATAGCAAATAAATACCTAAGTTGACCTTATCACTGTTTACTGATAGCAGTCTCTTTTCAACACTAACTAATATCGAGAAAAGTCGCTAAAATAAAAGTATCCTGCTTGGGTTTGATTGCTGTTTCTCGACTAAAAATTTTGTTTCTGCATCAAGATGTTATAAAACGATTATGCTCGATGATTTGTTACATTAAACTACAGTATTTGAATACTGCATTAAACAATGCACAAAATGTGCAAATGTCAATAAAACTGCAATACTTTAAACCAACACGTTGCTGCTGTGAAAGACAAGCATAATAGCATTGTACATATATGACATCATCAATTTAATTAATTTTGAAACACCCAAGAACGGGTGTGGCCAAACTTGTTTCACGCTAGAGCCACATGCGATAAAATTCAAATTTGGAAGAGTCACAACGGAACTTTTTCTGGAGATCAACAAATTCGAATCAGTATTTTTGCCCTTTCTCAAGTTAAACACCCTTTCTTATTGAAGGTCAACTTTTTGAGAGTGTTTTTTTAAACATTTCTTGGGGGTCTCATTTTATTTGGGAGGCTAACGCTCTTTACCCCTTTTTAAATACGCTACAGTATGACGTAGCCTATGTGTTATAAAAAAAATAACTACACGCAAGAGAAAAAGATTTAAAACTCAATGTATATTGGACTGTAATAGTCCTACACCGCAGTTAACGGAAACAACCGGAGTCTTAAAAAAGCACATGGAGCTTGGAAGCCGCGGTTTGTCCACTCTTTCCCTAGAATAATATCACACAACTACGCAATAATAAAAAGCACAGCCTCTTTGATACATACAAAAATGGTTTCCTGGTCCAGCATAGTGATGTCCTTTGTATGCAGCAAACAATCCAGGATTGATTCCAATCTAAAAGTTTTATATAAAAGACCAAATAGCGTTATCCATTAAATTTAACCAATAAGCAGGGTTACCAATTTTAGCTTATTTCATAGAATGGTGCAAACATTTAAGGACACCGTCTTTGAAAATGAAAATAGGCCTATTTTTAAGAAACATGCTTATTTTGTCTTAAAAATATTTATTTTCACTGCATGTTGCTCGTGAAAATGTGGAACCCTCCAAAACAGATATTCAACTGAACTAAAATTGGGGATCTAAATCGTAAAATTCTGGCAAAAACAACGTTTTATCACGGTGAGCTTTTTTTGGTTCCAGGCCGATGATAACTCTGCCAATAAGCCTAGCGGCTATATAGTATGAGTAAAAATTCTTGTAAATAGATCGCAGAGTACAGAAAACAAAATATGAATGATTAATACAATAGTTCCATGGTACTCTTACGCTGCATGTGTTGTTACTTGGTAAGCCTAAGTAAGCATTACTGTTGCACGTAGTTTCACTTCGAAATAAAATGACTTGTGGTTAACATTATAACAAGATGATGAAATGTAACCAGCTACATTAAATATTAATAATGCTATTAATATTATGCAGTAATATCATCAGTAGCTAATACAATTCGTCAAATAAAAAAAAAAAAGCAATAAGCATTTTTATCTCTCAGACATGGAAAAGCATTTGTAATTGTAGATAGAACAACTTCTGCATTTATTCTAGCCTGTAAATCTTTTTCCTAGCTGTAGACTCTTGCCTAATGTGAAAATGCGCAAATTGGAGTCGCCGCCCCATTACCAAATAACAATTTGTAGCAGCTCCAAAGTTGTTTGCATTGCCAGTACATAATACAAACACTGTAGCCATCATTCCCAAATCAGTCCTTTCTGCCAATTGTCGATGGTTTTCAAAAAGTTTAACTAAAATAGCAAATGACTGATCAGCAATTTTTTGTTATCATCATAAACAGATAAAATCTTCTTTATCCTGTAAATTACTGTTCGGCAAAATACAGTAAATGTAACATTCCCTTGTTCTTACTATTAATACGTCCAAGCCATGCTTGATACGATCAGGTAAAAATCTTTTCATTAATTCTTCTTTTGTGACTCCTTGAAATCTGCAATATAAGATCAGTTAACACTTCACTTTATTTTTTTTTTTATAAAATCGTACATATTTTACTAAGCGATACGAGGAGAAAAAATAACGCAGTAAGAAATTACTAATGTCCATTGACAAAAAAGCTATGAAAAAAGAACATCCATGCAGTCATGTAGTCAACCGCCACCACGACTTTCAAGAACTTGTAACCAAAAAGTGACAGCAAGCACAAAAAGTTATTCAACAAAAAAAATGAATAAAATAAAAATTAAACACAAGCGAAATTTACAAAGAAATTTTTTTAAAATATCACTTGAGTTGTGCTTGGCTACTGTATCGACCACCAAAACTTTTATGCAATCGTTTTTGAAAGAACTTTTTCTATTTTTTTCAATTCCATTCTGGGGTACTCTAATCAATACTTGTCACAATAAATGTCATGTTTGTCTCGGATCTTCTGATTGTTGTGTGAATTGTTGGAACAAGAAAACAAAACAAAAAAGAGTTATTGGATGATCTAACGTTGCAACTGCGATTCAAGTCTTGTTATCAATATGTTAGTATGCCTACCTATGTTCAGTTATTCGAGCATTATTTCACCAATTTGTAATTTATTTATCTTCCAATTTTACCTGCTAAGTTTACCAAATAAAAGTGTTGATAAAGGTAGATACAATCTGCTAGTGAAAATTCAAAAAGTACATTTTGTAAATTTTAAACAACTTTCAGAGTTGTTTTGGAAATTCCATATCAGCTTGTCGTGCACTACTATAATTGCATTAGTGGGGTGCCCCAAAGCATATTTAGGTTTAGTACTATAATATCGTCATAGTGTCAAAGCACACAGACTGCCCAAGTTTTCCTGAAAAGTTTGGAAGTTAAATGTTTAACTTGAGCTGTCTACGACAGTTTATAATGAATAATAAAGCATTACTATCTGACTTCAGAAGTGCCACTTATTTTATCAGGTCTACTGTAAATATTGTAAGTATTGTGAAAATTGTTCTTTCTATATTTAATTATTTTTGTTAAAATCATCTGACTAGTTTTTAGTACATTTATTTGTTTCATCCAATCTTATGTTTTGCTATATTTTGTCATAATTTTTTGCTTTCAGCAGCATAGGCCTTTTAAACTAACAGTGAATCCTTGCTGATGTATTGTATACTTAAGAAATCCTATCAGGTGTTGCCATAATAACACATCATGATCAATGAAATATCAATGGAAAAAAATGAATAAAACATGCTAATGTATTAGAAAAAGAAAGAAACTTGAATTCATCCCCAACTGGTAAACAGATCTAGTATCACTGAACAGTTGAGTGCAATACGACACTTCAAGTAACCCACTTTAACCATAACTAGGCCTATTATTTTCAATAAAAATATAGGCCTCCCACTTCAAGTAGGCGTATACTAAACAATCAGAAAATGAAAGCATTGATGCTAACAAACACCATTATAAACCACGTATTAACGTATTGAATATTGGATTAAATTGTGGGCCTAACTGTACACACACCATCAGATTTACAAATTCACATGTAGGGCTTTGATTTGCATACTGCAGGAACATACCGTAAACCTTTTTTTAATGGCGAGCCCAATTAAAAATTATAAACGTTAACGTGAGCCACATCTTTACTTTGCCGTACTTTACTTATTTTGAAAAGGGTCTACATAAAACAAACAAAAACAACACGAAGCACAAGCAGCATAAACTATAGCGTAGGCCGCTTGACGACGTGGCAAAGAAAAGATCATGACGTCGTTAAGTCAGCTGTCGTCACCTCAACTACACAAATTGTGATAATGAACAAAAACGATAGTAAACACTGCTATTAACAATAAAAAACCAAGCAACTATGAAAACAGAAAAATCAAAAGTTTGCAAAGCTAAGTGCCATCCCTTTACAGTCTGAACATAACTCCGAATCGTGGAGCTATCATTGACTGCTAAAGCCTAATCATCTATTAAAATTTATAATATTTTGTTTTGAAGCCGTTCTTCAGTAATTCTTATAGCAATTCTGTGGGTATTCCATGCTGTACCGGTAGACCAGCCAAATTAATCAAAGATCTTTTTCATGTTGTTTGAATCGTTGGAATACAGAAAAAACCAAGCAGATATGATTTGTTAGTTTTTTTCAGAAAGTAAGCACTACCGTATGCACTTGCAAAATAAATTAATGCTAAGAGCTAAATGTCAACAAATTGAGAAATGGCATAAGCTTTATTTAGCCACGTCAGCATCAATGAAAACTGTTTAAAAAGTTAAAACTGTTATCAGTGACACAAACAATACAAAAGTGACGTCGTTAGCATTGATATATGTCAATGGGACTGTTACATTTTATTCCCTAGTAAAAACACAAGCATTTTGAAATGCTTGTCTTAAGAGCTTGCTTTTTGCTGGAGCGCCTATAACTACTGTTTGTACCATACAAATGGCAAAAGTACATGACGAGAATGACAAAAATATGACAAGAACAAATTTAAAATAAAATGGAAAATCAATAAAATATTTTCTGAAAAAATTTATACTTCGCTCTGATGATTAGAATTTAGCAAAATAAGCCTTGCTGCCATAAGCTTACTTTCATAAACTTCTGAACAAATCGCTGCCGCTAGCGTTAACGAGAGCAAAAAGTTACTGCAATTAATTTGACGGCGGGAACATACTACACTGTAAAACAAGTAAATTTTACTTGTCACTTTTAGATTTGAACAAACATGAAAACTAAACTATTGCAGAGAAGAAACAATAAGCAAACTGTGAGGCAAAAGGTCAGAGAGCACTAAAGAATCTTACAGTTTTCAACTCAGATGATTCTAACAGTTGTAACCAATAACTTCAGAAATTATGATTTAGCTCTATATGTAAAACTCAAGGGGTTCTACTAAAGAGCACATGTCTGCGATGTCCCACATTGACTCTTAATAACAACTAGCCCTAGTCCTAACCCAAGGCCTAACCATAACACTGCATATCACAAACATCGAAAACAAAGACAAGTATGATTAAAACAGGGCTTGATTACCAACAACCCACGGGTCGAATGAGGCCATCCAAACAAAATTGTCTGGCCCGCAACTCCTTGATTAATTGCAATATCTATCAACCACATGTCATCTTGTCTTCATCTGCTAAGCTTGAATTATCTCTAACCCTAGTTATCTATTTGTCTTACGGGTCTTGACACAGATCTATGAGTCTCAGTAATGAAATTGTTTCCTTGTTAAATGGCATGTTTTTTTAGCTACACTCTACGTGCACCTTTAGCCTGCAGTTTTAAAACGTCATTTAGAGACTACACAACGATTGTTTTGAAAAGGTGCTTGGACAGTGGCAAATAGTCATTTGTTGTAATTTACAGTGCAGTAAGATATAACTCGTTACCGAACTTACAAACTGAATTTGCAAAGCATATGCCGATACGAAAAACAAAATATCCCTTCGGGAATAAAAAGAGCAACGATAAAGGACAATCATAGATACAATAATTTTATAAAGGCTGTGCAAGGTATTTCGCACTTTCAGGATTGAAGTTTAGTTTTGGTATTTAGGCTGGTTCGTAGAGTTGAAATTTATGTCGAGAGTGTATCACTGCTTGACTTAATAACAACGTCTTTAAAAGCGAATTATAACCCAACTTCACTTTTTGTGCCAGCAGAACACACTTTTTCAATATGTGAGCAACTATCTTCGGCAATGAAACACTTCAAAAGTTAAGAACACTTATAACTGATGGCTACTTCCAAATTGTTATGCTTCTGACATAAGCGTAGCATGGGAGCCAAAGGGACCACTGAACTCAAGCAAGAAAAGGTATTTTTAAGAATATCAGCAACAAAACAGCGACCTCAGCAAAAATGTCATCAAACAAACTTGAGGAACAGAAGCCCCAAATATTTTTGGGCTCTCTCAAAATTTGCTTCTGGCAACGTTTATGGCTTCTAACCTTAGCCAGCCTATTGCCTAAACTTCAGAAACTCTGCCGCATAAAGTTGAGTATTACGCTAATGTTGTGCAGTCAAGGAATGTATTTTGTAATTTCGTTACAAAATGTTGGTAGTTTAGTTACCATCAGCATTCTTAGATTGTAGTAGGTGCCTAACTGCTGGCAGAATTTCAAAATTGCTAGCAAACACACAAAAACCGCCAGACAATATTATGCAGATATTGCTGAATGAAACATTATTCCCGCCTACATAATTTATTTTAAAGTTGTAAAAAAGATATGTTGACACAGATACCACTGAAAAGTAAAAATATCGCACATAAATCCAAACTGTAATTCAATTCATAACTCTGAATCTAATGGTGATCTGTAATTGTGCAGAACTTCAACAGTTCAGTCGCACCCAATTCTCTAAAATGCTTTAACAATTTTTATCGTTTTAGTATATTCCTTTTGATACTGTTACTTATTCAGTACATAGGCCCAGCTGACAACAGATTTAATGTTGTTTACCCCAATTCAGTGCATGGGTTCTTCGTCCATACTTTTTTCTACACCAACTAAACATCTTATCGGCTAAGCATGCTCTATTTCCATGTTTTTTTTTTGTACAGCACAATTTGTCTTGTAACAACTTTTGCCTATACAGTAGGCGCCGCTTATTATGACCATGGATTATATGACCAGCTGCTTATTATGACCAATTTGGTATGGTCCGGAATTTTTCCATTTAAAATTCTCTGTTTAATATGACCAAATTTCGGATAATATGACCAACATTTTCTCCATCTCTCTTGTTATGGTACAGTATTTTTTCCCACCACGCACTTATAACTTTGTTTTTTCAACAAATTGTTACATACTGTACTTAGTTTTACCGTCACTTGTGCTGTTACAGTACTGTACTTTGTTTTACTGCCAACGTCACACTGTTACTTTGGTTAAATGATGCATTAGACGATATTTGGACTTCTTGCGGCTTACGGTGTCAATTCAGGAGCTGTTATGGAGGCTTTGGTTTTTATAATCATTCAGATAATGCCATTGCTGCTCAGCTGGTAAAAAACGGGAAATACGAGGGTGTTGATCGTAAGTCATCTTGACTCATTTCTCAAGAAGTATCTGACCTTTGGAGGGCCTTGATACCATCTCCAGTGAATCTCTGACTCTATTTGTGCGGAGCTTATAATCCATGCTGGAACTGCTTTGAAGTCCTGGTTACGTGGCTTCCTCTCTTCCTGCTTGCGCCAACCCAAAATTCCCAAAGTCTGGAGAAGAGCACTTATAGTTGCGATCCCAAAGCCAAACAAACCTATAGAGGACCCAAAGAGCTACCGCCCCATCTCCTTGCTCGGTGTCTCCTATAAGATCCTTGAACGACTGATCTATGCTTGTATTGAACCTATTGTCGACCCCCTGCTCCCATGCGAGCAGGCTGGGTTTTGACATGGTAAATCGACAGTAGATCAAGTTGTCTTGCTAACACAAAACATCGAGGATTCTTTTGAGGCAAAAAAAAAAGCCGGTGCTGTGTTTGTAGATCTGACAGCTGCATATGACACTGTCTGGCATCACGGCCTAACCAGCAAGCTGCTGAGACTTCTCCCAGATAAGCACATGGTCTGTATGATCATGGAACTTGTCTGGAATAAAAGTTTCACCCTTACTACTGGTGACAGCAAGCGAAGCAGGTTGCGACATCTGAAAAACGGCATCCCACAGGGATCGGTCCTGGCACCCCTCCTTTTCAATATTTATGTGTACGATCTTCCTTCAATGGTCTCCAGAAGGTATGCTTATGCCGATGATCTGGCACTGTTATACTCTTCTGATGACTGGAAGAACCTGGAGGGGGTCTTAAGCCAAGACATGACTACAATCTCAACATATCTCCAGACTTGGAGGCTACAGCTCAACCACACTAAAACGGTGACGATAGCCTTCCACCTGAACAACAGAGAGGCCAAACGTAAGCTTAATATCTACAACAATGGCAAACACTTGCCATTCTGTCCAGTCCCTACCTATCTTGGGGTTAAACTGGACAGATCACTCACGTTTCGTCACCATCTTGAGGCATTGCGCAAAAAACTAACAACGCGCATTGCACTGATGAGACGACTTGCAGGCTCAGGTTGGGGTGCTGGAGCTAAAACATTGCAAACAGCCACCCTACCTCTGGTGTACTCTACTGCAGAGTACTGTGCACCAGTTTGGTGTCGCAGTGCGCACACTCGCCTCATCGATAGTGTTCTCAACGATGCATTGCGCATTGCCACTGGATGCCTGCGTCCAACTCCAACAGACTATTTACCCGTCCTTGCAGGTATCCAGCCGACTGAGCTTCGCCGATTAGGAGCAATGCTCTCCCTGGCATATCGTGGCAGCTTGGACCCTGACCATATTCTCCATGAATTACTGGCTGGGTCCCCAGACGGCCACAGAGAGAGACTAAAATCTAGATGCCCCTTTGTGCCCACTGCATGCAAGTTACTGCAAGATCTAACTGAATGGGATATTCGTGCAACTCAATGGACAGACTTTAAATGGAGTACGGAATACTAGGAGTGCTCATCTGATCTCCGTGCTTTCATCCCTATGGTGAGCACTAGGCCAATGGGGATGGGCCTGCCCAGATCATCATGGGTCAGGCTCAACCGCTTGCGGGCTGGTGTTGGGCACTTTCAGTCGTTCATGTACAAATGGAGCCTTGCTCCTACATCGAATTGCGAGTGTGGCGCTGCAGAACAAACCGCAGAACACATTATTCTGACATGCCCCGTACATCGGGCACCTACAGGAATATGTGGACTGACGGTTTTGGATGTCAACACATGATACTGGCTGAGTACCATCACTGCCAGCATCTGATTTCAAAACAGATGGATGTGGATCCCGTCCAAAAGAAAGAAAAGAAGACCATTCGAATATTATGACCAAAATGGTCTGGTCCCAAGGTGGTCATATTAAGCGGCGTCTACTGTAATGACAGAGCGTTTCCATTAGTCATTGCTGAATTCTAATTTTTACATACATAAAATTTACTTATGATGTTGATTGGCATACAACTGCACTTCTTATTTGTCCCCTGATTTATTTTGTTCGTTTACAACCACACACTTTGTCTCGGTCAGTGCTTTTTAATCATTTTTGGCATGAGCCCATTTTCAAACTCAACGGAGGCCAGTGGTTCATTAATGTCTTTCTCAAGTTTCGGAGGTGACCTTAAAAAAGTTATCAAGGTAAATTTTCCACTTAAAGTGCTACGTTGCTCCAGTACAGTCTGGTTTGAAAGCAAGTGTGTAGTGGTAGACCTACATCGAATCAGCACATCTGAGCCAGTAAAATGACATAAAACCAAATTTCTTCTCTCTTAGGGATGCTATCCTAATAAAATAATAAAACAAGATATTAATAAGAAAAATTTTCCCAATCCCACTCAGGATGCAGGCTAAATAAAATACGGTACTGGCCCAAAAGTCGATCATGGCCCATCAGTTAAAAAGCACTGGTCTAGACCAGGGCTAGTCAACCTTTTTTTAGTATTACGCCCAGTTTCACGTTTCGCAAAATCTGCACACCTAATCAGTCTAAAGAGAATGATCACATAATATCAAGTTTTGACTGCAGTCAATTGATATCTGCTGCTTGCGTTAAGATTGCTATTCCAAAAACGTCTTTAGTTAAAAAATTCTGTACATTAGAGATTGATCTTAAAAATAAAGGCCTTTACTTTAAAAACTAATAAACCCTGTATACCCCATTGCATTGGTATATCCTTGCAAAATTCTTGTACACTCATTTGACAAGCACTGATTTACGCCATCATCTCTCATAAATGATAACCATGTTTTAATCCAGCTAAGATTGTGCTTGCAAGTTGTCTCTGGTTTACTTTGCTATGTCTTTCATAGCAGAACCTTCACTTAGTCTTAATTGAACATCAAAAGCTTTCAAAGATCACTTAAAAACAAGTTGACTCAACAATTGTATGAGTATAGGGGTTAATTTTCAAAATGGCCTCAGGGAGGAGACAAAATTGTAACGTCAAGCTTTGGAAACGTAATAATTTGTATGACCATACCACCTCTAAAGTTTACAAATGAGTAGGCTAACGATTATTATAAATAGGCAGCAGCAAAAGGCCAAGCTATTTACGTTTAATCACTTCACTTCAGTCAAAAGTAATTATTCAAACTCTACATTTGTAAGTGTTTCGGAATATCAGGTTGACTGTGCAGGTAAAAAAAGAGTAAGCCTATGCCAACGTAAGGATAAGCAATATGACTTTTACGACATGATGGCAATGTTCTCTTTAAACACAAGAATGTGCAAAATGCGCGAATATGTCCAGCAAATTTGCAGATAACTAGCAGATTTGAAAAATTGTCCAGTGGTTTTTAATAATTTTTTTTTCTGATTTTTGATAAAATTTTTATTATTTGGCCTGCGAGATTTTCAACTAACTGTTAAATGCGTGGGAAGACAGAAAAGAAAAATCAAAGTTTGGCCAACGTTTATTTGACATCTCACGTAAACATTGCGCAGCCGTAAAGCAATGGTGAGTGACGATAAGTTAAATATCACAATTGCCACTACATTTTTTATATTACAAATTCTCTCTCAAGGGAACAACAAAGTTTTGCCATTGCAAATGTTGATTCGCGCATATACTCATGCTCATTTCAGGTGTCAACTTAGAATTTATCTTACACGCATTGCTATTGCAAACGTCGTAGATTTTGAGTGATCACATTTTACTTCTGAATAGAAATAGTCAGGCATTTTGCCGCTGCCGTATAGTAACCGCTAGTATACTTGTTAGTGAACTTTTTGGGTTGACGTAATCACAGAATAGTTAATATAACTACCCTTGCCACGTATGTTGAGCAGTTTTTTATATACTCCCCCTACAAATAGCTGAGAATACATGGAAAACCTTTTCTTTGTGCTACTTCTTCTTCTTCGGCTTCTCCCTATTCGGGGTCACCACAGCGCAAAAGTATTTTCCATTTGACCTGATTGATTTTGTCTCCCTTCTTAGCTCCAACCCTTTCCAAGTCTTCTCTCATCAAATCGATCCATCTTCTCCTTGGCCTTCCTCTTTTCCTTCAACCTGGCATCGCCATCTCCATCATCCTTTTTCACACATAGCCTTCTTCTCTCCTTTTCACGTGTCCATACCAGCATAGCCTTGCATTCTGAAGTTTGTCTCCTAGCTTTGCAATTTTTGTGTTTCTTATCTTGTCCTTTCTTATCACTCCCAGTGCCCATTTCACCATTTTCAACTCTGCAACTTCCATTTTTCCCACCTGTCTTTCCGTCACTGCCATGGTTTCCATTCGATAAAGCATGGCTGGTCTAACAACACTCTTGTACATTTTACCCTTGACCCTAGCTGATAACTTCCTGTCGCAGAGAACTCCCGAGTCCCGACACTTTCTTCCAACTCATCCATCCTGCTTGGATCCTTCTCCTCACTTCTTCCATCGCTACTAACTGTCGAACCCAGGTATCTGAAGTTTTTCGCTCTCTTTACCTTTTTCCCTTGCAGCTCTAACTCTTCTCTATCATCCACACCCACAGCCTTTAAATACTCGATCTTGCTCTGGCTCACTTTCAGGCCTCTTCTCTCCAGCGCATTTCTCCAAATCTCGAGATCATCCTCTAGCTCCCTATGATTTTGCCTAGACTGCACTATGTCATCTGCAAATAGCATATCCCATGGTGCATCCTTCCTGATGTCCTTAGTCAGCTTGTCCATGATAATGATAAAAAGGAATGGGCTGAGGGCTGAGCCTTGGTGAAGTCCAACACCTACATTGAATTCCTCAGTCAACCCTGCTGCACTTCCCACAGTTGTTGTTGCTCCGTCATACATATCCTTAATAATCCTTATGTAACACTCTGATGTTTCAGCAAACTGCAAGCATTCCCACAGTTCCTCTCTGGGTACCCTGTCATAAGCCTTCTTCAAGTCAATAAAGGCGCAGTGCACTGCCTTTTGCCCTTCAGTCCACTTTTTCAACAGCATCCTCAGGCAGAAGATTGTGTCAGTGGTACTCCTTCCAGGCATCAACCTAAATTGCTGCTCAGCAATCGTCACCTCCTTCCTTATCATTGCTTCTATTACCCTCTCCCACAGTTTCATGGTGTGGCTCATCAACTTGATCTCCCAGTAATTTCCACATTCCTTGATGTCTCAGTTACCTTTGTACAAAGGTACGAGTATGCTCCTCCTCCATTCATCTGGCATTTTCTTCCCTCGTAGGAGTCTATTGAAGAAGTTCACTAGAAACTCCACACCTTTATTCCCTAGAGCGATCCATGCTTCCACTGGTATGTCATCAGGTCCCTGAGCCTTTCCCTTCTTCATCTTCTTTGTGCTACGTAAGTACAACAAATAAAAAATTTTTTTTAAGATACAAATCATCTTACATAAATACTTCTCTCAAATGAGATATAAAATAAGAACAATCGCTGCTGATCTCGATTCTTGTTTAGGAAGCTGTCTGAAAAGATTTACTAGATCAAAACAGGCCTGATGGCATTTGTCGCATGTTTTTTTACATCATGCAAATCATTACGTCACCGAAGCGCAATGTCAGCCTTCCCCATCTCAAAAAATTTTTAAAACTTTGCTCCTACACTGGCACAATTGTTTTTTAATCATAGTCAGATGTCTTTGACATGTAGCTAACTCGAGTACCTGTGGCAAAAGACGTAGCTGAGTAAGCAAGAAACAAGTCGCAAGCAGGTTTACAAAATGATAATTTTTGATGAAGATGATGTCCTAGAACAGAAATAAAGAAACATATATGACTGGGTTACATGCTTCGTTGCATCATAAAAATGGAGCACACGTGAAAAACAGCTGAGAAGCACTAAACTAGACCAAAAGTGCCATAAAAAATTGACAAAATAAATTTAAACAACAATAAAGGCTGCTGTTGTATGTAATTGCAAACCAACGTTGCAGATAAGCTTCAAAAATTGAAATTCTGCAGGGTCTGAGGGAAACTGTAAGTTACTGATGTGATAAATGAAGTCTTTTGACTAATTGTATTGTATGAAAAGGCATTAAAACGATCTGTGCTTAGCTGTAAATCGCTGTTGTGTCACTGCCACGTAATGTTTGTGTGACGTTTAGTAGCCCTAAAAAAAATGTGGATGAAGACCAGAGATGTGAATCGGGAGAAATGACATTGAATCTTTATATATTTGATGAACAGCAGTGGAATACCAAAAATATCAAGAAAAAAGTACCCACAATTTTTTACAACTTGAAAATGAATTACTGAAGATAGTGTAACTCTTTGTTTAGCAAAATCAGCAAAATTTTGACTGGCCGTTTTCGTGCATTTGCTAGCAATTAGTACCAAAAATCATTATGACGTCACTTAACATGATGACAAAACAGCCCTTTTTTGTGGATTCACGAAAAAAAGCATGGCTTAAAAATGATTAAACACTTAATTGCTTGTTGCAGGGTCAACCAAGCATGGATTGCCAGAGTACTATTTTTTTAGAAGCACCTCATTCATATCTCCTAAAAGAGCTTCTAATTGCCTTTCTACAATCTGTACATCTTGAGAAAATTAAGCAAACAAAATTTTATATCAATCACTGTTTATGACATTACCTTAGTTCTCAAAAGAGTAAAATTTCTTAAAAGTTAGGTGCTAGCTTTTACTTAAGCAAAAAACATTTTTCTTTGTTAAGAAATGCGAATTCAAAAACATTTTTCTTCTATGATAACACCACCAATCTAATTATGACATTTATGCTAGAGTGTAGATCACACCAAGTTTCATATATGTAAGCCCAGTGGTTTTGGAGTTAAAACGCACACACACACAAACAGGATTTGCACTTTGTAATACAAAATATGATATAAAATAGAAATTTTCAAGGAAATTTCCTACTAAGAGCGATTTGCCTCTTAATAGGAGATTGCCTTGAAAATTGCTACCTAACAACTAGCAACCTCTATATTTTGCACTTTGTAATATATATCAAAAGACAGTTTTGGAATGGCGCATAGTGAACAGTGATTTTTCATAACCCTTAGACATGTAGTTGTAAGCGAATTCTACTATACGACAAATAATCTCTCAAGCAATTAACACAAAATAAGGTTGCATTTAAACATAAAACATTTTTGAAGATCTAAACTACAATCTCTATCTTTTCCTTAAGCTTTAAGCTAACACAGCAAATAGCACTCGGATGCCTTTAATGACATAAAACATTTTTTGGGAGGACTCAAAAGCAGAATTTGTTACAACCATTATATTTTTCTGGACTTCTAGTTTTCATAGCTGACAACTGTGATAAGAATATTTCTTCACAATTAGCAAAACTTGAACCGTTGCCTTATGAAATGGTGCTTTTTGTGCAAAACTAAAGCCAAGAATTATTTGCTTTTACAGTTTAACAAGTGGCAGTGTTGAAACAGGCATAGCACATACATTAAACATTGTGGTTAGGGTTAGGGCCTGCTTGGCACCACCATATACTGTTTACACTATACAATCATATTTCATTTAGAGTTACAGCTAGGGTTAGGGTTAAAGTCATTACTGTAATCAGGGTAAGGGCTAGTCCACAAATTTTGCCCAAGCTATGCCTACTATGCCTATTTAGTACCATCCTTAACCACTTCCCGCCGAGGAGTGGCATATCACATGGTATAAAGTCATGCCCCAGCAACGGGGCGCGTCTATTGCCGCAAATTTTACAAGCACTGTTAACTGGAAACGTGTATAGCCGCTTCTATTCATACGGCTTACTAGCTAATTTTACAGAAAGCTTTATGACTTACTAGTGACATTTAGACGAATATTTAGGGAAATAACCGTTCTTGAAAGCATCAAATGTGAGCAGATTCACAACAAAATTAACTTGTGTCATTCTGTATGTACTGTACAACTTGTAGGTTGTTGTGAAGTATGGTAAAGTCTGGTCTTCCATATACTTTTTCTTTTTAGTGAGTAATTATGGCTCACAGAAATCAAGGCTTAGATGATGATTCAATATTACAACAACTATGGGAAGTTTCACCTGGAAATTCTGGCTCTGACAGTGATTTGGATACATTTTCTTTCCACACACCTGTTGTTACTAGTGATAGCTAAAGTGATGATGGAATTGGTGAGATTTTGCTAGGCTGTCCAAGACAAGCACCACAGCTGCAAGGAAATACAGTTGTGTGGAACTGAAATCAACAGGATGTCCAGCATTGTAGCCTACCTTTTACTGCTAGTAGTAGGGTCAAGGTGCCATTGAATGATGAAAGCACTACATTACAAATTTTTCAGAAGTTTGTAACCAGATTTTTCAACTTGTGGTCATCCCAGATCACTACCTACTCCTGATTGCTTGAGAGGAAATAATGAACATTTTCCCAAGCACAACCCTACACCCGAAGGCAGAAAGTCATTCTACAAAAGATGCACTGTTTGCATGAAACATGGAACAAGAGACCAAATTTCAATGTGATAAATGCAAGGTGCCTCTCTGTCCAATTCTATGCTTCAAGGATTATCACACAAAGACGAATTTTTAAAACTTTTGCGCATTTTGTGACTTTTTCAATGTTGTACATGCAAATACATGGTAAAATAGCAAAACAAACCTACAAAAGAGTGTTTTTGCGCTAAAAGTACACAAAGACAGACACTGGCGTGATTTGCCAAATTTTACACCAAATAATATTGTTGCAGCGGTATGCACATAGTATAGAAACACCGGCAGGAAGTGGTTAACAAGCACAATCATAATTAACTTGCAAGAAAAAATATAGACTTTAACCAATTCCAGCATCAACCTCCCTTGAAAAATGTCTTGTGTTGAACTGAAGCTGAGAGATAGTTGCTGTTATTGCTCATTACATGATTGAAATTGGTTGGTACACATTTAGAGAAAAAACTTTTTGATCATATTCCAGGTTAACTGCATGAGAGATAATTCTTACTAAAGAAGCATGGTAATGGTGCACAAGTTACTTATATTACCACCACTTGCTGTTGCATCACTAGCTTTCTTGCTGATGTTCACCTGAGACCTGTAGTGGATTGAACAATTTAGGGGTTTGAGGCAACATTTCTCAAGGTACCCCCTAAGAACACAAGGCCAATGAGTTAGCTACTTTGGTAGGACTCTGGTGCATGAGACAAAAATGCCATTGGGTTTCAGCAAATGCAAAATCTTAGCTCTCTACTCTTGACCTGCACACTAAATAAATCACAGGAGACAATTCTGTCTCAAAAAAACCCATATTAAGGACAAAGTCTGTGTAGCAGTTAATTTCTAACAGACACTCATACTGTCCAGCCTACTTGCACCACTTTTAACCAAAGAAGTTTAAAGAGACTGCGCCAATTTATCAACTGAGTTATAGTTTGAGAAAAGTTAACTGGAGACTATTGATAAGATAAATTACTGAAGCTCTAATCCAATGACCCAACTAAAGTTATTGCATGACTAAGCACTTGTGCTGCACTCATTATGTCATAATAAAGCTTTATGATGATTTGTAAAACCATAAAGAGAGCCTGAGGCAAGCATACTATTTGCCTCACCTCAACTCCACCATGGCATGAGACATCATTCTGCCCTATAAAAAATGTCAGTTGAAGCTAGGGAAAAAATAAATTTGAATTTCTCTTTACTATCTTTCTTTTATTAAACAGTTGATTGAAAATTTTGCCAGCACAATTATAAAATTTTTATCCACCAAAAAAGTTAGTCAATACTAATAAACTTTTTTGCTCATTTTAATTCAACTGAAAATCTGCCAGATACTTTTTGACTACTTTACATTTTTTTGTATTTAAATGTAAGGCTGATTAGGACTAATCTGTAGCTAAACCAAGTTTTCAGGGATAACAGGGAAGGAAACAAATTAAAAAATTACATGTCACAAAAACAAATTCATCACTTTTAAGTTACAGCAGTGTTTCTTTACCTATGGGTCGCGACCCACTGGTGGGTAATGGACGTAACTTCAGTGGGTCGCAAAAGTCATTCAAAATTTAGATTAATGCATGCTTTGTCTCAATAATTTAAATGAAGACTACTACCTTTATTTTATGTTTTGTTTTCACTGTACTTTTTTCCAGGTACATTAAAGTACCTGTAGAACTATGTGGGACTCGAAAATTTATGTTTTGAAGAGTGGGTTGTGACTTGAAAAAGTTTGGGAACCATTAAATTACAGTATTAATTACCAAAAGGTGCTCTAAAATGCCATAAATTTTTAATGTTTAACACCATAAAAATTGTTTTAGAAACGAATTTGCAAAAGAAGCAACTTGGGCCATCAAGATCTTGCAAAATTTATTTTTGGACCACGAATAGGAAATTGTTGGTGACCCAAAAATTAGAACAACTACAGCTTAAGGCAGATGGTTTAAGTATTTTCATTTTTCTTAACTTTATAAATTTGAACTATTAAAGTAGTACAATAGTTTATATAATTCAATATATCCTACATAGTACTAATGCTTGAATATCATTTCAAGATAAGGATGGATAGTATGGAGGAAGAGCACCTTGTAAAAAAACATTGATAACTACAGTACATGAATAAAAACAGCTTACCGATCCAGTGTTCTTCTTACTTTTTTCATTGAATCAGTTACTTTGGATTGCTTCTTTGGAATATCATCAACAGTGGCCTCTGGCTTTGCTTTGGGAGGCCGGCCACGTTTTTTATTTACTTTAGCTACCACTCCTTGTCCATGCTGGTATTGACATGGCTTCAGTGTTTGCATGTTATTACTGGATATATTAAGCAAGTCATTATAGTCTAGTTCATTATGCATATCCATACAACTAATCAATTCTTGTATTAGTAAGCCCAACACAAACTGATATGTAGAGTTATGCTAAAAATAAAGCATGGAAATGCTAGCCTATAAGATCATTAATTCAAACATTGAAACAAGTTCTTAAAACGAATTAAGGCACCAACATCAATACCGGTACCAATAAACCACAGTGTTTTACAGTTTATCTTGTCAGGAGCCTGACATGGTACACTGAGCATCAGACTTGTAATGAAAAGACTACAAGTCGAAGGTAGGAACATTTCATCACACTCACTTTGCCCAAAAGCAGCATCGGTGCTTGCTCTTAGGCTCATGTTTAAAGTTCAAACTAAGTCGATTTGCAGTGCTGCTACAGAAAATTTTCAAAAATTACTGCTGCAAAAGGTCAGAAATCTCTAGATGTCTCAACACTGCTTCCATTTGCATAAAGAAGTGTTCCGCCAATCGGCATTTAGTTTTTTACAGCAATTTGACTTCGTACAGCGTAGTCTCTTGAGAATGTGACGCAAAGACTTCATATGCAATTTCCCACAAAATTGATTGATATTGTGGTAAATTAAGTAGTCTCGTGTTGTTTTGTAAAGAGTTTAAGTAAATATAGCTTCAAATTAGACCTCTACAGCGAACCGAACAATTAGAAGTAGCAGACGTTATAACCGGGCTTCCTACGGACTACTTCTAAAAGCCTTCATTTCTTGTATTGTCTTTCTTTGGTCTTTGCCCTGTGGTTAAATAAGGCCACATGTTTGACTCATGTATATAACAGGTGCATCTGCTAGTATATATATAGTGACCACGTGTATTTTCGCTATTCTTGTCAAAAGGTCAACGTGGAGAAACGAGTAGTAAATTTTCGTTTTGATCTCATTATGCTTCGGATTTCTGTTTGGGCCTGAGTGTTGGTCCCCTTGCTTGATTGCTTTTCAAGGCTGTGTGGTATCCTTTATCGCCGTGAATTTTGGTTCTGCGCACGCTGGGAGGAGCTGCGCATATTTGTAAATAAAACACTGCAAGAAAGCTTCAACCGCTTCCTGTTTTTTGTTTGACAAAGTAGAAAGGATCCGTAGAGCTAATATTACTAGCTCTACAAAGCAACTCTACTTGTTCAGTGCTAATCGACGACGGTACGCTTGGCGCGGAAATCAAAGAGTTGAAACCTGGTGCTGCCGCACCAAGAAGGTAAGACGTTAAACAGTTTTGTCTCGACATTTGACTGTTTTCGAATTTAATCTAAATTTCCAAAAATCCTGTTATTTCAGCCTCGATCTCTAAAGCAACAAAACAGGTCATCGATTTTCAGAACCATCCCAAACTTCGTCAAATCTACAAAAATGTCAAGTTGCTACACCACTGCCAGTCATTTTCAACGAGTTCCTCAAAAAAAATCCCAAAATCTTGGGAAAAATTCCCAAGATTTGCAACTACATGCGCAATTTAGCTAAACAAAAATGGTGTGACTGTAGGTGTAAATTGACAAAACTAAAAAATCCCATGATCGCTTCATTACAATGTTTGGAATAGCTGCCTATGCACAATGAAAAAATCTCTCCGTCGCCCTAATTCCAGACACATGCTTGTACCTACGGCTTGATGTCTTCTTCAACAATGCCAAAGGGAAAGCATCAGCACGGCGAAATGAGTGTGAAAGCGAAAGTCAACCGGACCTCGGTCGCTTTCTGGTTCTATCCAAATAAGGTCTCTGTGCCTGCCCTCAAATCTGGCTTCAAATTAGCATGCAGAAATCCAGTGTATTATAAATCAACAAACTAATATGAAACTAGGCCTAAACAGCGGCTAAATACAGTCCGCTAGCCCGATCCGAGCTAGCAGGTCGACTTCCTAAAATAAAACACAAATCAACTGAAAAAACAATGGCGGCTAACACTAATTCTTGCCTGGCGCGGGTAATACATTATATCCAACGTAATCTACCAGAGAGAGCTAATTACTGACCAAGTCGAAATTACAGCGCGAAAGAATGCTAATATATCAAAAAACTACTGTTACTATCTAAGCTACTAAAGATACACGAGGTCTAAATCTAAAAACCAGAAATCGTGCTTGATCATCCGATCTAACCTAAATAAACGAGTTGAAGACAATGGATATGACGTAATGTATCTAGGTCACAAAAAAAGAAAATGGAGAAAAAAGATACCGCGCCGAGCGCCGCGGGAAAGGCAAGAGAAGAGAATGCGGCTATCGCTTACAGTCCCCCCAAATTATGGAACGAGTCTTAGAGAGACATAATTTAACACAAAAAAATCATAGCCGCGAAGAAATTAAAGAAATATTACACACATTAGGCCTATTACAATCTTCGCTATAAGCTCCGCTCATCGATTGATTGTTCATCTGGAGGTATTGAAGTCATCATTGTTGTTGACATCATCATCGGTATAGCAGTTATTGTCCGTTCTCGGTTCAGTAACAGGCTCGATGAGAACTAGTTTGCGGACATCTCGTTCTCGAATCCGACCATCAGACATGCGAACGGTTGCAGAGCGTACTTTCCCATCAGGACATTGCTTCAGGTCCACCACTAAAGCATATGGATGACGGCCAACTGGTGGGGTAGCAGGATCAATTAGAAGAACAAGATCGCCTTTCTGAAAGTTGCGTTCAACATTTCTCCATTTTTGGCGCTCTTGGAGAGAGTAGAGATAGCGGTTGGTCCATCTTTGCCACCATTCTTGAGCGAGACGGCGAGTGTATTGATGTCCACGGCGTAGCTTGTCTCGAATATTAGTAGTCTCGTTTGGAAGAAGATCACTGTCGGAGGGATCCAGGTATCCAGTAATTAAGTCAATCGGTCTTAGTGCCTTGACGTCATCTTGGTTGCCGACGAATTTTCCCATCGGTCTACAGTTCATTATATATTCAGCTTGGCGGCAAATGGTCATCAATTCAAAATCGGATGGTAGGCGCGCTTGATTATCAGCGCCCAAAATTCCTTCACAAACTTCTTTAAAGGTTCGGATTTGCCGCTCCACCGTTCCCTGATGGTGGGAGCTGGCAGGTGTTGAGAACTCCCAGGTAATTGCTGTGCTTGACAGTGAGTCACGCAGTTTCATCGATTCCCAAGTCGTTTGGGCTGACTCGGGATTGAGAATATTGTTAGCTCCAATGAATGTCGTTGCACAGTCGCTGCGAATATGTTGCGTCTTGTTTGCTGTAAGGCAAAGAAATCGTTGTAAGCAGTTCAGAAACGATGTAGTGCTCAGAGATTCCACCAATTCGATGCGGACCGCTGATGTCGCATTGCATACGAACACACAAATCCATCTTTTCTCTTTGTTACGCCCTCGTTTGACTTCAAAGGGTCCGGTGTAATCGATAGACACTGAGCTGAAGACTGGTTGTTGTGACGTCACTCGATAATTTGGTAGAGGAGACATCAGCTGTTCAGCTCTGCTTTTACGTAACAGCTTGCAGGTAAAGCAGGAATTCAGATAGGTTCGCACTGTCCTTATTCCACCAATAGGTCTTACGCCCATGTCCGAGTTAAGCGAAGCTAGGACCCATTCAGCAGATCGGTGAGCGAGTTTTTCATGTCGCTCTAAAATAAGCAGTCTAGTAACATTGTGTTCGATAGGCAATAAGGCGGGATGCTTTGCTTCATCTGATAAGTCCGCGGAATAGTCTAACCTTCCACCAACCCGCAGAATTCCATCACAATCTACATACGGCACCAGACCTCTCATAGATGTCATTGACGTGGTTCGTTTTTCAGGTAATCGATCAAGAGCGTCTTCGAATGATATGTTCTCGTGTTGCATCAGGGCAATGAGTTCGCCCAGTCCATCGTGCTGTGAAGCCCGTACAAGAATGCGCAGAGTGTTCTTCGGATTATCTACAAGTTCTTTTTGCTTCGCATTATTTTCTTGGGGGTCGGTTCCCTGTAGACGTCCTTTCCATCTATAGTAGCATTTGATTACCCTATTGAGGATTCGAAAAGCTCTTTGCATTTTGTTTGTCTTGCTCAGTGTGTGCTCCATAAATCCAGTCTCGGCACAATTTGGCGGTTTGGACTGTGTCGCGCTCATGACCTCTGCAGTACATATCTTCTCGATTGTAGATAAATCGACTTCGTCAATTGCCGCAGAACAGCGAAGAAGACAAGGTCCCCCCGTCCAGAGATCCCGTTTATCTTTATTATTGAGGCGACATCCTCTTGTAGCCACATCAGCAGGGTTCTGGTCCGTACCAGAGGGGCAAGTCGATATAGTGCAAGCGCCATCAGCACTTACTTTCCATTGTTCTTGTCCTCGTTCTGCTAGCATTGCAGGTTGGATAGCTGCAGCCACTTGGTTAGTTCCATTGTGGGAGTGAGTCTTTGCACTTAACCAGAATCGTCCAAGAGTAACATCGAGCGCATTGTGTAAGCCGATTGGCATCACAGACAGAGGCGAACATTTAAACAACGGAAAGAATAGATGCTTCCACGCCAAATCACTCCCAAGTATCATATAGATTCTCCTGGGTAGGGTGGAATCCTTTCCTTCTTCTAGGTACTGAGAAAATGGAAGCTTTTGGTCGATGAAGTGCATATCATTCAGCATAAATGCGCTTTGGCTTGTTTCCTCAATCTCCAGGTCTTTGCGCATTACCTCACAGCTGATCAACGCGCCGTTAAACATTTTATAATGTTGAGAGCTGTCGGGCAACCATCCTTCGTGGAGCTGTTCTCCCAATTCACGGGAACACAGGGTTCGTGTAGCACCGGTATCGATGGCAGCATAGAAAGGAATTCTTCCACAGACATATCCAGTATGATCTCGCTTTATGGCCGTCAACCACATTAGTCCAATTTGCTCGGGCACTTCTTCCTGGTGACGAACCATCCCTACGGTGTCTGTGTGATCCCCCGTATTTTCATGACGTGTCATGTCCCTGATAGCAGATTTGTTAGTTGCTGCGGGCTTCACATTGCTCTTTTGCTGTAAATCGTCACCGTGCAGCAAGTCATGATGATTTCGTCCACACTTATCACAGGTGTGGCTTTCTTTGCAGTTCCGGGTTCTATGGTTTTTTCCCAAGCAACTAAAACACAAACCACGCTCCTTGATAAATACCCATCGTTCACTAACCTTCATGCCAAGGAATTTTCTGCATTCGACTAAGGAGTGGGTGTTGACTTCCGGATGCAAGAGACATTCTTTCACACACTTTTCTTTCACTCCACGTTGCACGTAACAAGTGTCATCTGATCTCTCATTGGTCGCTACGTGAGGAGTTGAACAATTAACCTGGCGGGTATTGGCTGACCATGAAGGCTTAGGTTGTCTTAAAGTCCCAGGCTTTCCTACTTCCTCTATCTTCATTGTGTGCAGAGTGTCGATATACGCTATTTCCCTGGTGAGAAAGAGTATGAAATTTCCATACGTCCATTGATTGGGCGGTAAAAAGGATTCAAGCTTATCTCTTAGTTTATCACTCAGGGAGCTGTACAATGTTCCCATCAGGTGCGGTTTTTGTAAAGCTGTACCCATGTTGAGCGAATCCGCAATCCCCTGTACATTACGCATGTCAGCACGCAGTTCAAGAAGCGCTTTCCGGTTGTGGTCCACAGATTTAGCTGGTCGTTTTATTTGTCGCATGGCGTCCTCCAAAATCACCTCTTTTCGACCGTAGACCTCTTCTAAGGTGTCCCATAGTATGTCGCAAGCTCTCCCTGCATCAAAAACAGAAAATGCATTACGAATGTACCTTCTTGCCTGGCCAGTGACGGTTGTTTCGATCCACTTCAAAAGCAGGTCAGGTCGAGTTTTCCTCAGCTGACGGTGGCGTAATAGAAACCGATGCCGATATGCTGGATACTCTGAGGTGTCGTTTCCTGAGTAGCGTAATCCTCCAGTGGTTTCTTCCAACAGAGCTCTTTCGAGAGATAAGGGAATTACTTCAAGACCCATTTCATGTTCGACTCTTTGTCGTGAGTCGGTATGGCCTTGCTCTTGGTCACAAGTACGTTTTCTGATTGGATCTTCAGGCCGAAAATATGAAGAACCAGCTTCTGGTCCAGTTGAGTCAATGTTCCTAGGGTCAGGCGTATGCCTAATAGCGGGCAATTGAATGCATGTCTCTTCGAGTTTGGGTTTCATGGCATGCTGCGCTGGCAATGCAGATTCCCTAAACCCTAAATGTTGCCCCCCTGGAGTCTTCTTGGCTGGAGGTCCCCCCGTGGACTTGCTATTTCCAGCAACAGCCAATTGTTGGTACGCGTCGTGCATACGATTAAAATCGACCACGTCGAGAATGCTGGTGGCATCCTCAGCAATGTTCTTGTACGCATCAATTTCTATCTGTTTCTTCAGCAAAGTGATTTCACCTCTTCTCTTTTCCAATTCTGCGTTATTTTTCTTTTCTTGAATGTCTACTTCTTTTTCCTGTAGAGTCAGCTCCATGAGCTGATTTTGGGCTTTTAGATTCCTTATTTCGTGTTGCTGTTCTTCAATAATTTGAAGAGACTTGGAGGAGTGCTTAGATCCCAACTGAGAGAGTGAATCGTGAAGTGTACTGACCGTCCCACTTGTTCGGTCGTCAGGATCTTTCAACGCTCTGTTGTAGTAGCGTTTCAGCTTTTCCCTTTCGTCAGAAGGATATTTGGCAATTAACCGTTGAACTTTATCGCGTGCCAGCGACGTGGGGTTGCTCTCAATCCAGTCGTGTAGAGCAGCACTGTAGATGGTGTGTGCCTTCAACCCGTAATTCAAAGTGTCAGTGAGTACACTCTCTTCAACGTTATGTTGGGACAAGCTATATTCTTTCATCACTGATGTGATGAGCTTTAACTGCAAGGCACACCGCGACAGAGATCGGTGGTTCAGCAAACTTACTGAGGTTGGGTCGTCTACCCAGTCCAATCGCACATCACTCAGGACATCTTCATCCGCTGCAGCTTCGTCAGGTTGGCACCCACCTCGTACCCCAAGGTTTTCAGTAACAACAGACTCAGAATGATGCTTCCGTACCTCGGAACTCTCCTGAAGATTCTCCATTGCTCATAAACTTGTACCCCAAATTCGGCAAGGAAAAAATCAAAGCGATTGTAAGCTTGTTTGAACTCCAAAACTGGGCTACCACCCTAGCAGATTTTCATCAAAGTTGAGCACAGAAAATCATCAAATTCTTCTAGCTCGGATTGAAAGCGAAAGTCAACCGGACCTCGGTCGCTTTCTGGTTCTATCCAAATAAGGTCTCTGTGCCTGCCCTCAAATCTGGCTTCAAATTAGCATGCAGAAATCCAGTGTATTATAAATCAACAAACTAATATGAAACTAGGCCTAAACAGCGGCTAAATACAGTCCGCTAGCCCGATCCGAGCTAGCAGGTCGACTTCCTAAAATAAAACACAAATCAACTGAAAAAACAATGGCGGCTAACACTAATTCTTGCCTGGCGCGGGTAATACATTATATCCAACGTAATCTACCAGAGAGAGCTAATTACTGACCAAGTCGAAATTACAGCGCGAAAGAATGCTAATATATCAAAAAACTACTGTTACTATCTAAGCTACTAAAGATACACGAGGTCTAAATCTAAAAACCAGAAATCGTGCTTGATCATCCGATCTAACCTAAATAAACGAGTTGAAGACAATGGATATGACGTAATGTATCTAGGTCACAAAAAAAGAAAATGGAGAAAAAAGATACCGCGCCGAGCGCCGCGGGAAAGGCAAGAGAAGAGAATGCGGCTATCGCTTACAGAGTGGTTTATCAATGGAACACAGAACTGGAAAAAATTCCTACCAGACGCCGCGATTTCATCTTAGACCCAAGGCGGTGTTGAGGCCTCACCATACTAAGGAAAGCATGAGTGAGGCTCAATCGTTTGCGAAGCGGCGTCCGGCGTTTCTGCTCAACGATGCATAAATGGGGCCTGGAAGCTAATGAACAGTAGGAGAGTGGTGAAGAGGAGCAAACTGCACAACGCATTCCAGTATCTTTCCCATTATACCATCCTCCTGATGGCAAACTCGGACAGGCGGTCCTAGATGATAACACAGTGGCATGGCTGCTGGAGTCATGCCCCGATATTTTGCTGAAAAATGCCCACCAGATCCAAAATGAAAAAAAGATTGACCTTCAACCCTGGTTTCTGGTAGAAAAGAAGGTTTCGGTGAAATTTAGTCGAACAAGTTGCTTGACAGATCGTCCACATTTAAAAAAAGTATTATTGAGATAGAACTATTGCGTGACACTTGCATCGAATTGTTGTTCACAGAGCACACCTTGGACCTTCCTTCACTGCTCGCTTGTTCCTGACCTTTGATTTAATTTCTAACAATAGGGAGAAACCAGCTTCAAACCGATATTAAAATAAACGTCAGTAAAACTTTAGAAATATTAATAACCAAGGCCATTTTTTTACCTAAAAAAATATATTTTTGATTTTATTTTAGCAAAACTTTGACTTTATTTTGACCTAACCGCTTTCGCCTATTATTTATGTCTTGTTGCACTTTCTTTATTGAAAATCTTTTATAATCCGCAATTTACATAAGTTTTTAAACAAGAAGGTAGCCTACTTTAAACATTTTCTCAATCACTCAGTCTTGAAGCTAATGCAACAAAGCGACGCATGACGTCAAAACCTAGGATAACGAGCCATTGTGTGAACTGGTATCAATTAGTGTGTAATACAAAAATGTGTTGTTATCGCAACTGTACTGTACATTAACAGTCTGTCTATGATGTTTTTATCGAAAGCCACACAGTATAATTACCAGGACTTTTGATTGTAATACAGCATCATATATATTTTTACGTTCTTAACATCAAAATTTCTGTCTTTTCTCAGTAATTTACTGAGCATAGAAAACGACCTCTCAACAGCAGCAGAGGTTGGCTGGGCTTTTTGCAATAGTGCGTAGCTTGTTGGGTCAATTGTCAAGTTGGTACAGTTTATTATTGTTTCGAAATCAGAGTTGGATAGTCGTTTTTTAATGTAATTTTTAATTGCGCACAGATCATCATCAAATTGCATATTCTTCAGCAGTCCGTATGCTTCGCTTATCGTGCAGGCACTTCCTTCTAAGAAATCTACGTTGGCTGCTAGAGTCCGGTATTGATTTATTTTAACCAAGTCCGGCACCAAATCTTCCATATTGATAGCGTCTTTTGCTCTGCTGACTAAGAGGCCTGCACTTGTCCAATTGTTGACAATGGTACGAACAACTGGAAGGTTCTCACTGTAATATAAGGCAGCTATAAGCCAAGTTGCCCATCTTGTAATTACAGGGTCAGGAGGAGATGGCAGACCAGCATCATGAAAATCTTTCTTGCGATCTTTGTTTTTGATTGTTGCTGCGTTGATCGTTGCTATTACTTCATCAATATTTTTAGAATGAGCACGCATACGCGTAGCGCAGTTATGTAGTAAGTGCGCAACGCAGGTGACATGCATCAAAGAAGGGTATAATTCCTTTAATGTCTTTCCAGCCAAAGACATGTACCAAGCAGCATCAGTCAAGAACAATGACAAATTCTCGCGTTTTATTTCAAGTTGTCGCACAATATGTCATTCACAGTGTGCAGAATAATACTGCTATGAACATTGCTACCGCTATCAAGTGGATGGCAATCAACGAGAAATGTCTGATTTGGGGCATCTAAGCTGCCCACAAGCACACTAATATACTTTTGTTTAGCAATCTCTGCTTCATCCACAAATAAAGAAATTTTTTGTCACGAGGTAATTCTTGAATTTGTTCTTCATATTGGGATGCTAATTTAGCAACGCATGCCCGGGCTGCAGTCTCCGAAGGCAATACTTTTCCCATTGTAGCAAACAGAGACTTTAAAGAAGGATGGTTCAGTTTATGAAGTGGGATATCTGCAGCTAGACTACCTGTTCCTTGAAGTTTACTTGATCGAGTTGTAAAAAGATTTGTTTACTTTGGGATTTGCTCTTCGTCTCCAATTTTTTTTGGTGTTGCTTACTTTTTCGGTGGCTTTCCACAAAACTTTTTGTCGCATTTGACTAACACGTCTCAAAGGTTGCATCGCAAGTCGCGGGCAGGAGTTGCCGAAACCTTATCCGGATATTCCTGACAAATTTGCCTAACTTTCGCTGTAGAAGATTTGGCTTGTTTAGGCATTCTTTGCTTTGCAAGCTACGATTTAAAAAGACCACGTGTAAAGAGCGCAAAGGTTTTGTAGGAATAGATTGTCTAACAATTATGTTTATGCATGAACAATGACGATTTCATGCATAAGTGCTATTTCCTTCTCAATTAACGCACGCATTTTTACCATTGCAACTATTTGAAAGGTTTAAAATCAAATAAAACTGCTTATAAAATTTTAATAACAGCTGAAACATTCAAAAAAATCTAAATTTGTTCGTTTTTGTAAGGAAACTTTTGATTTTGACAAGTTTTGACTTTATGCAAAATTTTGACTTATAAAATCTACCAAAACAGACTCCTGAAGACCTGAAACGAACGTTAGTACACGTTTGATCATGTAACAAGGTCCTGAAAAAATTTTGATTTTATTGACATTAGCGGGCCCTACTTATAACATAACTAATACTTCATAGTTTTGACAAGGGATTTGCAAAAATAAGTCGGCCGAAATTAATTATCCAAAGTTTAATTAAAGTGTTTGTTTTTTTATTGAGCCCACTGTTAAATCACAATAACAAGGACGCGGTGCAAAACGGCATTTATAATTGCAAAGATTTGGTAGCTTATGTAATTTGTGTTTTTTTGAAATAGATCTCGAAAATGTGCAAAAAAATGTACGTGCTATGGGAAACGTCACTGACATTGCAGTAGGAAAACAACTTGTCAAGAGTAGAAGACATGCATTCGAATCAAGGGGGCCCACACGCATAACGTGGGGGATTGCCCTCTGACACCGGCTTTGCTTCATAATATTTCCTGGTAAAGTTGTATCTTTATCAGTATGATCTGAGTGATTTGTTGAAAAAGTTTCAAATAACCTGAAACAAATGATGTGTCTTTGGGCAAGGCACTTAACCGGACGTCCCCGCCTTTATGCGGATGACAGGTGGTACAAACACCAAAATGGCAACTTTCAAACGAATGCGGACCTCACGTCCAAAATATAGCAATACAATTCGCTTGTTGTGTCTTTGGGCAAGGCACTTAACCCGACGTCCCCGCCTTTATGCGGATGACAGGTGGTACAAACACCAAAATGGCAACTTTCAAACGAATGCGGACCTCACGTCCAAAATATAGCAATACAATTCGCTTTCTCGTGAATGGAGGATAAATATGGCAAATAAATAAATAACATAAATACAAGGAACTTTACACAGTGAGCGAGCCCCACAAATTTTTGAATGCTCTTTCTACGAGCAACTAAGCAATAGCAAAAAAACGATGTTTCTATTTTTTCGTCATTATAACATTCTTGTGTTAAATCGATGACGGTACAATAATGAGAATTATAGTAACGATGTTAGCCTATTTAGATATTAATTAAATTTGATGGGTCTTTAGGCAACCTAAAAGATATTCGTTAAAACGGCCGAACGGCAGAAAAATACGAAAACAACGTAACGACTCTGTTCAAAACGGTACGTTTGATCAGCCAATCAATTACTAAATTGCAAAAATTTTCTGTAAAACAACCAATGCCTAAATAACTTAAAATAATGAACAATTACAAAAAATAACTTTTTTACATACCATTCTCAATTTAATCTTTAACAAATGTTTTAAGCAAAGGTTTTTCGTATAAACCACATTGGTTTGACTTTACTTTTGAGGATGAATCCAAAAATGAAAGCTACTCAAACTTTCATGTTGGAAAAGCAAGAGAACGGGGGACACTAAGATATAAAATTTTAGATTTACAGTAATTCATTTTAAACGGTGGGATTGGTAAATCAGGAAATACGGAAATTCATATTTTAAGATATCAGTACCGGTACTTTACGCGACCCCTGGCTAGCCCAGTATTCTACTTTAGACAATATTCTGAATGAGATATAGGAAACTCGCTGGTTCACTTTCAGCAACCACACGAGATTAATTGGCAGTTATTCTCAAGCTGTGAAGCAAGTAGCTGGTAAGCAAGTAAATAAGAGCAAATGAACAGTTGCGTTTCGTATTCCTCATTCAGATTATCGTTTTATGTATCATACTGGGAGAGCCAGGAGTCGCATAAAGTATCTCACAAAAGGTTTGATTTACTTCTGAACCTTTAGATCTATGCCTTCACATGGTACTGCGAACCGTCCAACTATGAAATGGATAAAACTGATATACTTTGATGAAAATCGTCTCAAAAAAGTAATAAGCACAATAGAAAATAATCTAATGATTTCACTACTGCCGTGCTTTCGGGTGTTCATTGCTGTGCGTAATTACATACAAGCAAGTCTTGGCGATCGCAAAGAATGACTTCGATAAGGCGGGTTTGAAGAGTTTGGTTACCAGTAGCTAGACACGACGTAACACATATTCAACAGCGAAATTACTAAATTGCGAAAATTAGCACATAAACGTGGAATAATTTGTAATTTCACAATTAACAACTAATTTGGTATTTTCATCATGGAGTAATTTATATTTTACAATATATTTTGTTATTTTATGATTCCATACTTCAGTACAAAGGTTTGTGTTTCCGCAAATCTTGTTCTCCGCATTTTGGTTTTACCTTGATAACACTAGTCACTACCTAAATTAATAAGTTGCGCAGCAGGGTTGCCACCAGATTAGCGCCCAATAGGGCTACTCTTTACAAGTGCCTGGACTAGCGCTGGAATATTGCTTCGGGTGTAAAAAATCAAAAAGCGCTTTTCGTCTGCTTGGTGAGTAGCAACTAATTTTTACCTCTTGGCAAAAACTGGATTTCCGTCCAAGATTCAATGTTTTTCATTATGCATTTGTGGAATAATTTCAGGAATAGTTGCTCCAGTTTCCATCGTATTTTTCAAAAATTAGTTTGGAGGAAACTGATAAAAAATGTTTGAATGCAGTTATGCATGAGATCTGTGCTTTAGTATAGCCCAATACATTTGTTAAGTCAAGCTCTTTTTTTAATAGCTTGCTATTGAAGATAAGCTTTGGCAAGTAGAATTGTTTGAAACCAGTCTACCTGTGTCTTGATGACGTTTTTTGAGATCACTTTAGTTTTAGGCAGTGGCTATTTTGCAGTCAATGGCATTTTACCCTTGGAAACTATTTTACCATCAAACATTTGTGATTGGTCCATTTTAATGATGGATTAAACACATAATTTTAGGTCGTTCTTGATTGGTCAATTTCACTGCCAAATTATAAAAATTTGCATCCCAAGTGTATGCTTCCCACACTGTACATTTACATACTGGGCCTCACCCATCAATGTGCTCTGCCTATGTCTAAGTACCTTGCCAGTGAAGATTCGAACCCATAATTACTGCATTTGCAGGCAAGTGCGCTGCCCACTACACCACAGCGTCAGTGGCAGAATTGTAGTTAGTATGTCTATGTAACTACACCTAAATGATGATGGCAAAATAGCCACTTCTTTAGTGCTATCAAAATCAGAGTTTTATTTGGTAGGTAGTTAATGATAGTCTGCATTTTTGAGAAAAAAAATTGGCCACTTGATGGAGGAGAAATTTTTGTCTATTTATCTCAGACCAAATGAATTTTGTTCATATTAAACAAAAGCAAATATGTATAGCATAGGTACACACAAAACATTAGTATGACATAAAAACACACAAAATGTTTAACATATATCAAGTACAAGCAGACATACCATGATTGGTTTTCTTCAAATATAAAATAATATTTTGTAATTCATTGTCCAAGGTAAGAAAATTATGGTGATAAGCATAATATTTAGAATAAAAATGACTAGCAGAGTGTATCTGACAAGTGAGAAACATAAAACCAATAACAGATAACACAAAACAGTATTTTTTCAGTGGATACAGAACACTTTGAAAAGTCACTTAGCAGCATATTTCTTGCAGTATCCAAAATTTTAATCTGTCTTATGATGTATTGTTGTCAGTAGGAAACTGGTTTAGATGAATACCAAGATATTTTACAGAGTTACTAAAGTTAATTAGATTACCAGCATTATACAATTTTGGCAAGAAACATTTCAAAAATGGCACATAAAAGATTATACCTGTACATTTACTAGCATTTAAAACAATACAGTGTGATTCTGCATACTTGGAACTAACATTTACTAAATCTTGCAGATCATCAAAACTTGTAGCAAAAGAGCAAAGATCATTTGCATATATGGAATGATTAATGGTTTTGTTTCTGACAACACATCCAGTCTAAACTGCATTTAATCTATTTGATAAACATCCACATAATGTGAAAACAGATATTGACTTCATATCATTAATAACACGAAATTGCTGAGACATACTGCAACCGATCTTTTATGGTGTGATTACTGATTAGTATACCAATATTTAAGAAAACGAAAAAAACACAAATGTACAGAACAATGAGATAGCTTATCAAATAATGTACAGTGGTTAACTCTTTCAAAAACTTTGGAGGCATCTAGGAAAACTGCAAACACAGCAGTGTTACTACTGATGATTAAGCAAACAGTTTAAGTATGAATATACATTGATCTGTACTGTGCAATTGTATAAAATCAAACTGTTTTTTGTTGTTTTCAACAAAGGTTGAATTTGAGGCAGTGGCTATTTTACCATTGACAGCATTTTACACTCAGAGGCTATTTTGTCATCACCATTCATGTGTGTTAATACAGTTGGCTCCGCTTAACTGGCTCATGGATAACTGGATCATTCGGTTATCTGGATCATTTTTTTAAGTCCCAAATTACATAAGCATTTTCAACATAAAAGTACACTTTTCTGGATCACTGGATCAATTTTTTTGTTTAACTGGATCACTTTTGCATGAAAACTCACAGTGAAATTCCACATTTTGCATGGCATGTGTTTCCACGTTTCACACAACACGTGCTCAAACACTAATCATGTGCTCAAAACACGCCACGCACTATTCAGTAAATTTTAACAGTGAACTAAACATAATGCCGAAATGCGTTACAGCTGACTTGAAACAGATGACTATATTACGTTTTTTTCAGCAGAACTAAAAATGCTGTACATTGTTTTGATTAATATATACAGTTGTATTATTGATTCTCATTTCATTATTTGTTTTAAGTTGGGTTTCTTTGTTGACTAAAAAACTTACCTTTTTTTTGAATACAGTTCTGTATCTTTTTGGCTAACTGGATCATTCGGCTAACTGGATCAAAAGCCCTTGGCCCAAAGTGATCCAGTTAAGCAGAGCCAACTGTATAGTTATAAATGCTATGATTGTGGCAGTGATGCTGTGGACAGTGCAGCTGCCTTGAAATGCATTGATTTTAGGTTAGAATCTTGGCTGGGAGGGTACCATACTTAAGAGAAAGGCAGTGTGCACTACAGGGGGAGGGAAGCCTGGTATTTGAATATACAGGATTGTGTACACTGGGAGGGAGTGCACAGTGCGTGAGAGTGTACACTAGGAATGCAAATTTTTTAAGGTCGTCATTAGAATGACCTATCAGAAATGATTAAAAGTCACAGGCGTAATATGTCATTAAAATTGACCAATCACAAATGTTTGTTGGCAAAATAGCTTTCAGAAGTAAAGTATTTATTCAAGTGTAAGTCACATGCGTGTATGAGTCACACCTCCTCCATATTTGACCTGATCAAACAGTGCAAAATTTTTTAAACATTTATTCATCAAAATTACATGACAAAAACTTAAAAGCTATCAAAGTCACTGCATTCACTGTCCTCAAATAGTTTAGGCAGTGGCTATTTCGCTGTCGACGGCAATTTGTCCTTGGAATCTATTTTGCCGTAATCATTCACGTGTGTTTATATAGCCGTATTTGCTACAATTACATCAGTGACACTGTGGTGTAATGGATAGTGCGCTGGGCTTGAGATATCATGGTCATGGGTTCAAATCTCAGCTGGCAGGGCATTAAAAGAAAAGCAGTGTACACTGAAAGGGCAGGCCTGGTATGTAAATGTACGGAGCAATGTACACTGCAAGGGAGTGCACAGGGTGGAGGATAGAGATCTGGGGGTGCAAAATTTTTTTAATTGGTTTTTAAAATTGACCAATCAGAAACGACCAAAAGTCACATGTTTAGTACGTCATTAAGATTGACCAATCACAAATAACTCACGGCAAAATAGTCTCTGAGGGTAAATTGCCGTTGATGGCAAAATAACCACTGCCAATAGTTTATCCCAGTCTTCTTCTGGTAAATCCTCATTAGCGTTTCATGATAATGGCAAGCTTTTTTCAGCTTGATCGCTTTCATCATCAGAGCTGTCATCCCATAATTGATCATCCTCACTCCCATTCAGGGTATTTGCAATTCTAGTTTTTAGAATTTAGTTTTTTTCACCATGTTTTCTGAAATGTCATCCTGTGCACTTTTTACCGAGGATAACACGAGTGAGAGGCTATGTTTCCACTTTTGGTTACTGGCTTGTCATCTTCCAATGACATTCAAGCAAGCCACTTCTGTCTCAGCTAATTTTTAAAGGACTTGTTCAGAACAACATCAAGTGGCTGAAGCACAGAAGTAGAGAGTGGGTTAAATCAAAATTACCACACTGCACCAGTGCAATTTGAAATCGCACCAGTGCAATCACCAACTGCACCAGTGCAATTTTTTATTTTTTTCACACCACACTGCACTAAAGTATGATACATTTATTACCGCACCTGTGTGATGCGCATGTGTAAACATGATTCAAAGGTGCTAATTAATATTTATAAATACATAAAAATTATTTGTTTTACCATCATTTAAACAAACCTTAAAGTTTACATGAAAATATTTTCTTTTTTGTATAAAGTATTCACAAAATGATTAAACAGTTATAAAAAGGCAGTGGCTATTTTGCTGTCAACGGCATTTTACCTTCAGAGACTATTTTGCCGTGAGTTATTTGTGATTGGTCAATCTTAATGACGTACTAAACATGTGACTTTTGATCGTTTCTGATTGGTCAATTTTAATAACCAATTATATAAATTTTGCACCCCCAGTGTCTACCCCCCACCCTGTAGACTCCCTTCTAGTGTACACTGCCCCTGTACATTTACATATCGGGCCTGCCCCTTTGGTGTACACTGCTTTTCTTTTAATGCCCTGCCAGATTTGAACCTGCATCCATGGCATCTCAAGCCCAGCACACTATCCACTACACCACAGTGTCACTGGCTGAAATGTAGCAAATGTGGCAATATAAACACACGTGAATGATTATGGCAAAATAGTCTCCAAGGGTAAAATACCGTTGACGACAAAGTAGCCACTTCCTTATAAAAACTTTCACATGGATGAACACAGAATTTTTGTTTCCTTGGGCAACAGTTGCTTCAAAACACAAACGCTATATCATGGTATCCTTGGAGATTGTATTAACATAACAATTTTTTGTATTTTTGAATTAACTACTATGCATTACATGCATGCAAAATTGGTGTTACTCTAGACCATATAGTTTGTATGATAAAATTACTTTTGTTCAATTTTTTAGGTGCGTATATGTCTACTGTGCCCATAGGCGTTGATCCGGCAGGGGCAGGGGGGGTGGCACCCCCTCGGGTCTAACACCTAAGAGGGCGACATATGTCTGGCCCCCACGACTTTTTGATAACTATATTAAAAGTTAAATGCATGTACAGTAGCTAAAACAGTTCCGAAATATAACAGTGCAAAATCGTAGTATTGTTTTGTCGCAATTTTACGCTCACGCTGTATAAAGCGAAAAGAAAACTCCATCAGCGTGTGGTCAGCGTCAGCGGCGCGATTTTACGATCAAAGTAATCGAGTTAACAATTACCACACATTATCAAAGCAATTTGTGATACGTAACAAAAGCCAAACTTTTGCAATCATAATTACATTCTACGTCTTTACCCTTTATGCGTCCATATTGTTTGTTATTTTCATTAAGATAATGTTATTTTTAATATCGAATTCTTGTCATAATCGTAAAAACAACAATCATTTAAGCATAAAGCATTTTTGTTGTGTTTGAAAGCAGTGAAAAATAGAAAACAAAGTTTACATAAAAATTCTCGCCCCCCTGCTATTTGCCTCTTTCAAGAAAAAATTGACGCTTATGACTGTGCCTGTATTACTCTACTATGCCTGCACTATGCTTGTACTATGCCTGTACTATGTCTACTATGCCTGTACTATGTCTACTATCTCTGTACTATGTCCACTATGCTTACAATCTTTGTACTATGCTTGCTATGCTTGTACTATGTCTACTATGCCTGTGCTATGTCTACTATGCTTATACTATGACTGTACTATGTCTACTATGCTTGTACTATGTCTACTATGCTTGTACTATGTTTACTATGTCTGTATCTATGTACTATGCCTATTTATAACCCCGACACTCTTGTACTGGAACAAGATGTTGCTACAGACTACAGTCAAAGATGGGCTGAACATTTTTTCAGAACGTTTCTCAAAATCATTTGTGGTCTTGTCAACTAAGTTACATCACATAGGTTTTCATTGGTAAATTTTGCTTTAGGATACCAATACTTTTTGCATAGGTTATGGTACTATTAAATGATTAATCACTTTTACGTCAGCTGTGAGTAATGTCTTTATCCATATGTAACATTTTCTTCACTTTTTGAAAAATTGCACTCAGAGACCCAATTGAATCATCCCACATCATGCGTATAAACAGTTTCTACAGTATTTGGCCATCTTCAACCAGTATAAAAGTATTGAACTTCTGTGTATTTATGATAAATTGTAATACAAAGTATATAATTATAATTATAAAGCCATATACAGTAATTCTGCTAGGGTGCATCTTCCATCGCACCAGTGCGCTTGCAGTTACGCACATCGCATCAGTGTCGTTGGTGTGATTTTTTTGCATTGATAGGATCGGTGCGGTTTTTTTGTTGCACTGGTGTGGTTGTGCAAATCCCACCAGAGTGGTGAAAATTTTCATTCTACCCCTGTTGCAGAAGTAAGGCCACCTAGAATCATGCCTTATGATGTTTTTAGATGCTTCAAAGCATCTTTCACCTTGTCTGTTTTATGGGTACAAATTGGTCTCAGACAAGAAGAGCCTTCTTTTGCAACATAGCACCTGGTCTGTTATTCCAAACTTTTCAGCCATCGTGTGATGCCATCTTCATATATTCAGCCTTTAAAGTGGCAGTGCACCAAGACTGCATGAGGATTTTTTCTTTTTTTAGTATTTTTGCTCATTTAGAAATGACCTTGTGTGTAAGTTGCACCTTGTGTATAAGTTGCACCTGACTATTTGGACAAATTTTTAGTACTAAAAAATGTGACATATACTGTAAACTGCTATTGATGGCAAAGTAGCACTTCCTTAATTTTAAGCAAAACAAAGTGTTGAGACAACTTTGAAATATTTTGGATGCGAGAGCAATTGGTCTATAATTAACAGAGCTTGAAATATCACTATTGCATGATTAAACTATGGGTACAAGTACTATTTTAATGCAGTTTGTGCATATTTTAACACTCTTAAATGACACTACAATATGCAGAAAAATGAGTTGATTTTTAGCACAGGCAAAGATCACATTATAAAAAAATTTTAGCTTGTCAAATTAAAATGTTTCTTAAGTTTTTAGAATGGCAGTGGCCATTTTGCCATCAATGGCATTTTACCCATGAAAGCTATTTTGCCATCAGACATATGTGATTGTTCAATTTTTACGACATATTAAATATTTGACTATTGATTGTTTTTGATTGGTCTTTTCCCATGATGAATCAGAAAAAACTGGGAATTCTGAGAACCCTGTTGGGCAGACTTAATTTTAAATTTCTTTTTCACAGCAAAAATGTTTGACACTAATTTGGCTAAGTTGTTTAATACTTATATCAATACAGAATGCAAGCTCTTGGCAGATCAGTATAAATTACTGTGGAATCGTTGTATTACGTGCTAAACTTATGCCGGTAATTTTGAATGAAGCATAAATCAGAGAAACCTGGACTAGATACTCAAATGATTTTTTGATTCTTGATTATTCCGTTGCTCTTGCAAATTTTATCATTTTCTGCATCCAACTGCATTGAAGTTAAAATTCAATAAATTTTCTTTTAAAAACCAAAGTTTAGTTCTTTTGAAAATTCAGTTACCAGGTTACTTAGTCTGTTAGTGTCTACTTATGACAAACGTAGTTGATCAGGCTAAAAGTCACAGTTACAGCAGGTAAATATAATTGAGTGCGTTTTAAATCTAAAAATTATGTAAAGATCTCATCCAACCTTTTAGGAAGTGGCTATTTTGCTGTCAATGGTATTTTACTCATGTAGGCTAGCCGTGATTGCTACAATTCTGGCAGTTTTGTGGTGTGTGGATAGTGCAGCTGCCCTGAAATGCAATGGTTATGGGTTGGAATCTTCAGCAGCAGGGCACCTAGACAAAGATGGTGTACACTGGAGGTGGGAGCCTGGTATGCAAATGTATGGGATGGTGTACACTAGGAGGGAGTGTTCAGTGTGAGGTAGTGTACACTGGGGGTGCAATTTTTTTAATTCATCATCAAAATTGACCATTTACAAATGTCTCACAGCAAAATAGCTTCCAAAGGTAAACTACCGTTGACAGCACAATAGCTACTACCTACATTTTATTATGAACAAAAGGTAGGCTAATTAATTAAACAAAGTTCTCATTATAAACTCAATTTTTTTGGAAGTAATTTGTTGGGAAATATGGCAATAGGGGCGGCACGACAACTCAAACTAAGAAATATACTGTATAGCAGTGCTTACCAACCTTTTTCAGTTTGCAACCTACTAACTCATGCTTTGTTGACATCCAACTACTCATAAACACCTATATGCACTTTTTTTTACACTAAGGCTTTTTTGGAGATTCACTGTGCCAAAGCGATCATTTTCCCATTTTGGTCTCACAAGATTCTTTGTCACGGAATATTTTATTGCTTCCATTCTTATATCGCTTTTTTGGAGGTCAGCTTTAGAAAAGCAGTTATTTTGCCAATTTTGCTCAATTTTGACCTTTAAATTGAAGAAGCTTTGAGTTCTCAATCTTTTTTTACTTCCACCTTTTTTCAACTTGACTTTATTATATCAATTCTGAAACTTTGTGGCCCACGTGAAAGATCTTTATATACTGCTGGATTTGATCCCGTGTCAAAGGCAAAAATTAGTTTAGAGCAATTGAGCAGCAAAAAAAGCTGTGTACTCCCTAAAGGGCTCTAAAACGCCAAAGCTTTAAGTGAGAAGCCTATGCTAGTGGTTTCTAATTTTTTTCTCGAGGCATTCCTTACAAACTTGAGCATAGTTGTGGCACCCTAGTCAAATCCAAAATTGGCCCTGTTTGAAGTTGAATATCATTTATTATAAAAAGTGGCTAATTTGCTGTCACCATTCATTTGTCTTAAAATAGACATATTTGCTCCAACTATGGTAGTGCAGCTGCATTCAAATCCAATCATTGCTGGTTCATATCTTTGCTGGCAGGGTACTTAGACAAAGGCAGCATACACCCTTTGGTAGCAAGCGCAGTGTGTGAATGCATGGGGGTATGCCCTAAGGGGGTGGGGTGGGTTCACTGGGGGTGCAATTTTTTAATTCTTGATAGAAATTGAATAATGAGAAATGACCAAAAGTCACATGTTTAGTATGTCATTGAAATTGATCAATCACAAATGTCTGATGGTAAATAACTTCTTAGGGTAAAATGCTGTTGGTGGCAAAATAGCTGCTGCTTTTACTTTAAGATCGATCTTTTGAAACTTTGTTTTGTGGTAGATCTATGTAGTACATGTTTGTGATGTCCATGATGTTTGCATTATACAATTTTTAAGTAAGGTTTTGTATTAGATTTTGGGTTACGGCTGAAGTTAGGATTGGTTGAAATTGCAAGACATCATAATAGTCATTGCAGAATTGTACTATGTAGTAGGATTTGTTGTTCGTCCAAAAGTGATGGCTCAAGGTGTTTTTTGGGAATGCTACCAACTTCTGAGAAGTTCTCATTCTAGTATATTGCATTTTTTGAGAATGCCACTGAAATGCAGGAATTCTGGTGACTAAGTGCAATGGTAATTCTAACCACAAGTAACTGCAACCATCACACTGATGTGCAATTTTGCAGATTTTCTGTGATATCCAATTCTCTTGAACAGCTAATTTGCCAATTTCTGCATTGTTCTTTCTTGCTCTATATGCACAATTTGGGGTTAAAGTGCTTTAGTTTTAGAAATACACTTTTTGGCACAATTTGTTTTGCCTACACTTAATGTTCAAGGTATTTTTGGTACTAAAATTTGCCCAATTTGAGATTAAAGACCTGTTCAGCGATCAACTAAATACAACTATTTTTGTTTAATTTTAAAGCACCACTGGAAAGTTGCAGCACAGTAGAAGAATTTTTGGAAACGGCTGGGTTTTAAGATTGATTAATTATATGTGCATAAGTAATGATTATTTGTTAGTCAGGTAATACAATCTGTATTCTTCGGTACTTAACATCTATGGCACTTTTATGTATGAGGTGTTTCTAGTATTGCCCTTTACAGTGAGGCCCCCAGAAAAAGTCAAAGGGAGTCAGCTACAAAGTCTGTTCCTTTAATCCTAATTCAAGGTGTAGCCCGCTTTCTTTCATTAAAGAGCTACATTTTCAAACTCAGTATTTTCATATTTTTAATCCTAATTGAGCATAAAGACCTTGTTTTTGGAGATCATCATTTTCAAAGTGTATATTTTTGCATTTTCAATCCTAATATTATTGAAAGTGAAGATCTTTTTATTGGAAACGAACATTTTGGTGCTCATTTTCCAAAACGAAGGGGGATGGCAGGCGTCTAAACATCCCCCTAGTTGTGACCCTGGCCATCTATACCAAAGCTTTTTGCTCTATGGTTTGCCACTGTATTTTGGATCATATGGTGAACTTATCAAGAGAATGGAAGTTTTAAGAAGTTTTTGACAATGATGTTTTATTTTAGTTTTCTTTGAGAATAACCTGAAATTTGGAAACTTATGCAACTTTTTTGAATGTTCACCTTTTATATGAGAATAAATTTGTCAATGAGTCACTTATAAAAAAGGCAACTTGAAATAATTATGAAAATCTAGATTTATGGAAAAACAGAAATTCATACTGAAATATGAAATTACTGAAATACAGGAATATGGAAATTTTTGAATATGGAAATAATCAAATTTTGAAAATTTATACTGAATAATGGACTTAGGAAAAATGAAAAAATTACTGACTAAAGAAGTAAAGAAATTACAGAAAGACAAGAATTTATGAAAATGATAAAAAAGCTAAAAATATAACCACCCAATTTGATGACTAGCACGATTGCATAATAGTGGTGAAAGTGTTTGCTTTGCAATTGATAGATAGGCATGGGGTTGAGCCATATCAAAAGACTTTAAAAAACGGTATTCCCAGCTTCCCTGGCGTTCAGCATCAAAGAGATAATGTGGAGATTAAGCCAGCAAGTTTGCTTTGCCATTTTTGCTACATCACATCTATTTAGGTTTATGTTGCTTTGTGCCAAATATTGAAAACTCAGAACTCCTGTAATTATGAATTTTTTCATATTTAGCTTTTTAATAGTTATAATTGACATTGATATTAGTTTTTGAGTATAGTATGCCTGTAAACGAACTTGTTTATGAAGGTAGTAATTTCTTACGACAGAGATTAATTTTATCAACATTAAGTGGTCGACCAGTAAAAATTAAAAAAATTCGTCACAAAAATGAGCATCCTGGTCTCAAAGAATATGAAGCTAATTTGTTACGACTCCTCGATCTTATAACAAATGGAACAAAAATTGTTATTAGTGTGACTGGAACAACATTGGTTTATGAACCTGGTGTTCTTAGTGGAGGAAACTTTGAACATGACTGCAATAATGAAAGAACCATTGGTTATTATTTAGAAGTTCTTTTGTGTCTTGCTCCATTTGCAAAGCATTCCATTAAGGCAATGTTGCGGGGCATTACTAATGGCCCTGATGAACCATCTGTTGACTTCATCAAAGAAACTAGCCTTCCTTTGATGAGGAAATTTGGAATAATTGCAAATCTTGAAATAAAAATCAACAAACGAGGTGCCTTTCCTAAAGGAGGTGGTGAAATTGAATTTTCATGCCCAGTCAGTAGAAAATTAAATCAAGTGCAGTTTACAGATCCTGGAAAAATTAAAAGAATTCGTGGTGTGGCATATGCTTGTAGAGTGTCCCCACAAATTCCCAATCGCTTGGTTGAATCTACTCGTGGTGTCTTGAACAATTTTTTGACTGACATTTATATATACACTGATCATAGAAAGGGCGCTCAGTCTGGAAGTTGCCCAGGATTTGGATTATGTTTGTATGCGGAAACAACAGAAGGTCATATTTTGGCTGCTGAAGCAAGTCCGGTTCAAACAAAAGACAGTAAATCTTTGGTTCCTGAAGACATAGGTATTTTAGCTGCAAATAGCTTACTAGAGGAAATTTGTAGTGGTGGTTGTGTAGATTCATGTAATCAATATTTGGCCGCATTATTTCTAGCTTTAGGTGATCAAAATGTTGGTAAGATATTAGTTGGAAGTTTGACACAATATACAATAGAATTTCTTCGACACTTACGAGATTTTTTTGGTGTTATGTTCAAGTTTGAAGTTCAAGAAGGAAATAATGATGAACCTGGCTACCGAGTTGGCGACCCAAAGGTTCTGCTTACTTGCGTTGGTGTTGCTTTCTCTAATATCAGTAAAGTTACAAGATAAAAATATTTAAGTTTTAGCAAGAAAATTTTCTGATTGTCGTAAAATGTTTCTGTTGAGGTAAAATCTGCATTCATTCAATTTTGTCTTTCAACACTTGGTATACTTTATTTTTATCCTGATTTTTAGAATGATAGTAGCACTGCACATATGAGTTGTCCAGGCTTTTTTCAGAGTTTGCAGGATTTGGCATTGTATTTGAAACTGGCTGGTATTCCTTTTAATGAATTTACTACTTGTTGAAATTCGTCAACCAGGCGAAATTTTCAAAAGGGCTTTTAGAAAAAGCAAAGGAATTTAATCATTGAGAGGTAGGAACTCATGGCCATGTGATGATAGTTGCTGTGAAATGGCTTTTTTAGCCTTGTCGGCTCTGGGCCTTGTTGCCGGTGCTTGTTAGTGAAGCAACCCTTGTTATTAAATCATGATATATAGTTCTATTTAATCGTTTTTATGTGTAAGATTTGTTGGCTGTAATTGCTACGTGGAAGAATTTGCTGTTTCCAGTAAAACAATAAAATCGATGAAATATTGTTGAAAACTTAAAATTATTGTTTGGCACAGAACTTTTTGTTGCACTATTGACAGAGAAGAAAGCATTTTGTTGTTAGAACTACTGCAAATTTTTAAAAAATATGCCGTGATATTTTGATTCGACAATGGTTCTTATACTATATTAGTGCATGTTAAATGTGTCTTTTGTTACATATTTGAAAACGCTAAGACAGGATTATTTGTTGTATACAAACTTGAAAAAAATGACAATCTTAGCCAGGTACACATGGTTTGATTGATGGCCACAAATATCTGTGGTGCTGTTGTATTGGCAATGCCATATGTGTAGAATTAGTTCTTTTAGACAAGTTTGAAAAAAAGCAATCGATATGAACCTAGGCCTTAGCAACTGGACGCAAACCGGCTCGACACTCGCTTCTAGGCGCCAGACAAACTAGGCACCGGACCAACTGGGCGCCCTACCGACTACGCACTGGACAAACAAGACGCCAATGACTTTACAAAATGACCAACTTCAAAAAACCTGCAAAGTCAAAGCGAACCCATACCCAATTCTTAAGACCAGTTGCCACTACACATGTAAGGTTTTGGATGTGCAAACATATAACTTTTTAATCTCTATCCATGTGTAATGAAGCAGTGTGTACATCGTTGTGGCCCAGTCCCACTGGAGACTCACAAAACCCCTGAGTATACCAAAAACTTGTGAACCGGACACACTTGAATGCTTATTTTAATGTAATGAAGGAGGCGCAAAGTCATTTTTGTTGCCGTTTACGTCCCTGGAATGCATGCTTAAGGTCACAAGTTCACAACCACAATGAGCATGACATCAAAATGTTGCTGTGTGAATGGCATCGTAAGCCTCAAACGCATTGTTTACCAATGGTCATGTAGTGTGAGTAGGTGCTTTTTTTGTAGATCCATGAGCTTTGTAGAAAGGGAATCAGCTGTAATCTAATTAACACCAACAAAATTATTTTTGCTGCCGCTTACGTTGACGAAAGACGGGGCGGGTATATTGCTTGCTTAGGCTCGCTCTGCTTTTCAGATTTTTTAAAGTTGGCAACTTTTAAAGTCATTGCTGTCTAGTATGTTCCGAGCCAAGTTGCTCCAGCGTCTAAACGCGCGGGCCTAGCTTATTCGCATCCAGTTGTCAGGCACCGGAAAAAAACTATACTCTTAAATCGTTAATTTCTCAGTTTTTGTCAAAAGCTGTTAACATATTTCGTCATGTTTATTTGGTTTTGGGACACTTACCCCCGGTCACATACATCCAGTTAGGGTTAGTGCTGGGTACTCTAACCCTTACCCAAGAGACCAGGAGGTAAGTGACCAGGGAGTAACTGGCCTGTTATCGTTTATTTTGTGGAAAGCCGATTAGGTTTCTTAAACACACTGTTGGGTGGAAGCAGATATTTCACACCAATGCATTTTGCATTAGGCTTGAGATGCGTTGTTTTATCGCTTGACAAATTTTTTTCAGATATTTGTTCACTTAGCTTTTGTAGGATAATTTTTGAAAAAAATTAACGATGGATGCATTGTCATGGCTATATTCGGATTGGTTCTTTCTTCCTCCGGGAATATCTTTCAAAGACTTGCAAGATAAACCTGGATTTCATTATGCCAAACCAAGAGATCTTCCGCTCATGCTTGTTTATGCCGTTGGTATATTTTTGATTCGTCAGGTTTTTGACGTATTTGTGGGTAAACCGTTGGGTAAAAAGTTAGGTTTAAAAGATCGCAGGAAAAAGCCAGAAGAAAACAAAACATTAGAATTATTTTTTAAATCAAATAAACATCCTAGCAAAGAAAAAATTGGAAAGTTGGCCAAAAGTTTATCATGGAATGATAAAGATGTAAGCGCATGGTTTAGGCGTCGTCGTAATATGGACCGACCGAGTATTCTCAAGAAGTTTTGCGAATCATCATGGAGGGCATTGTTCTATATGTTTGTCTTTACCTTTGGAATGATAATGTTGGTGAATGCTCCGTGGTTTTGGAACAACTTGTATTGCTGGGTTGATTACCCACGACAAACTGTATGGCCATCGGTTTATTACTACTATATGTTTGAAGGTGGATTTTACATCTCTTTGCTCATTTCAATTATGACTGACGTAAGAAGAAAAGACTTCACTGAACAATTAATTCATCACATGGCTACAATATTTCTGATAGTATTTTCGTATATAGCAAATTTTGTGAGAGTTGGAACATTAGTCATGGCTATTCATGATATTTCTGATATATTTTTAGAAGTAGCGAAAAGCTGTGTTTACATAAAAGCACAAGAACCAGCTAATTTCCTTTTCAATATCTTTGCCGTGGTGTTCATTGTTTCACGCATATTTGTCTTTCCCTACGTGGTGCTACACACCACCTGGGTGAAGAGCATGTGGCTGTTCCGACCCTACCCCGGTTATTATTTTTTTAACATCCTCCTGCTTGTTCTCCAGCTCCTGCACGTTTTCTGGGCTGCAACGATCATTAAAATGGCGATCAAACTGCTCCAAGAGGGAGATATAAAGAAAGATGATAGGAGCGACGTGGAGGAGTTGACCAGTGAAGACGAACGGAAGAAAACAAATTAAAGGAATTAATATTATTTCTAGCTTGTTTAAATATTTTTTCGTTTTAAATAAAATTTTAGTTTTTGCTTATTATGCTGGTAATCATGTGTTACTATACCATCTTAGAATGTACGATTTTTAGCAAATATATTGAGGTGTGACAGGGTGGCCTAAAGAGCTGTCCTGTTTTGCGACACTTGCAGTTCATTTCAATTATGCTGCAATGAAATACAATTTTTAGCAAAATACTTTTTCGAACAGGTAATTTTTTTTGCTGTACTATATTGAGCTTGTAAAAGAGACGTTCAATGTGCATTCAGTATTCACTGCTGAATTACTGCTCGTTTGTGTCATTAAAACTATCGACAACTCTACAACCGTTTTCAGTGCAGGAGTAGATTTAGATTTTTTCAGGGATTTTCCTATTTTTTTCGGCTGGGGCAATTAACAAGGATGTAGGAAAATGTTGGCACAGGCTTGTGATTCCGTGTCTTAATAACAGTGAAGCTACAAAGACAAGTGTTGGACTGGCTCATAATCTCTGTTGAACTTAAAATGTAGATTTTTCAAAATGCTACAGAGCAGATTATCATGCTTTCTCACTTTGTTTGCTACTGGTAGTTTATTTAGTGTAGAAGAAAAATTAATTTTTGTATGTGTTCTTGTATTCTTTGTTATTATTTGCTTTGTGAAATTATCCAGCAGTTTTATTGTGAAAGTGTGGTGTTTCATTTGTCAAGGTTAAAATATAAAATTTAGGTTTGCCTATCCGTCCTTGAAATACATTTTTCCACTTTTGATTAATGGTGGCACATTTCATGCATTCATAAACAGCTTATTTGCTTTTCTATGGTTTTTCGTAGTTTGCAACTTGGCTTTTCATCCGACTTGCTATCCCTATGTAAATATGTACTGTGAAAAAGGACTGAAATAATGTTGCCTTGCCGTATTCATTAGTTACGATTGTAGTAATCTTAATCTGGTCAAATTCTGAGGCGATGTAGCTATGGAGTTATGCGTGATGCTGTTTAATCGAACTTTGCAACGTTTGTAATTTCTATTTTCGATCAATTTATTTTTGTAGTATTGATAATACTTTCTTCAGGAAAAAATAAGATTTTGGAAATTGAAATCTTAAAAGTTGAAGTTGCACTTTTGCCAGTTTTTGGCCAACTAGTATTTGTGTTTCTATTATCGCGCTTGTGGATTAGGCTTTAAACTGGAGGTCCGCAAATACTTTTTGGAGCCACCCAAACAAAATAGTAGTAAAGTCTCGCGAACCAAACCTTACTGGGCATAGTTTTACGAAAATCGTTTTTAATAAAAGAGCGGGGTTACGTCTACTGGCGATTCTAGAAATTTTGTTAAAACGAATTTTTATAAAACTATTGGCATTTAAACAGTAAATTAATGAGTCTGAAATTTATTTTGTTTAATGTAAATTAAGGGCACTGCGTTCAGTATACAGCAAATCAATTGGAGGTTTGATTTTGGCAAAAGCTACACTTTACTAAAAATAGGTTATACTTGCTCAATATTTAACTAAACCGAATATAACTGTGAAATAAGAAACGAACATTACAGAAAACATGTGACCACAAACCAACATCATACTGATGTAAGCGATGCTACAATATGTAAACAAATCGCTTAAATTTCCAGCAAACATGACAAAAATGCATCGTTTATATTGGAATAATAATTGCGGTCTGTTTGAATTTTTTCGCGATTAAAGGCTGGTTTCCGTTAGGCGAAGATTGCCGGCGTAGCGTGAAAAATTCTTTCTCTATTTAGTTTTATACGCTGAGGGAGCTTCTGCAATCTACGCCTAATGGAAACCAGCCTTCACTGTGCGAGATCTCGCGGCCCAACTTTGGGCCGTCACTCACTATTTGCGGATCTCTGCTTTAAAAAAGCAAACATGTGGTTCAGTTAATCCCGACAGCATTTACTTGTGTATTTGTGTAAATGGCAGGAAAGCTTCTCAAAAAGGAAAGAGGGAAATAGGTTTGACAATACTTATAGAGACCTTTTCGATTTGGGTTTATATTTTTTTGTTCACCTCTCAGTTTCTGGCTTTAATTTCGTCAGCCATTTTTTAAAGGACGTCAGATTCCGCTACCTTTTTTGATTTTCTCATTTTGAAAAAATATTGCAGTGTTGAAAATGTTTCGTAAAAAAGAAATTTATTGATATTATTGGCACAGTTTGGTTGTAGCCTAAAGCTACAAGCTATTACGGTTGAGTCTCTCTACACCTATAACCCTTGACCGTTGTTTGACGGTTGGTGTGCAATTCGATTCAGTTCCACTCACTGCATGGACTTTAACATGCTGAGAGTCATTAGAACTGGAGTAGATCCAAATATTTTTCCTTTTTAACCCATTATAATCATTGATTACAGTTAGTGTTTTGATCATCATTTCTATCTTTTATTGATACTAATCGACTTTTTTGAAGAAGTTCACTAAACCGTTATTGGGATGCTTCAAAGCAGCGAGTTTGCAATTTTTGATATCTCGTGAATGCAACTTTTGGTGTTAAAATTTGATCTGAATTTTTTATTAGATTTTGCAAATATGGCATTTGCTTCTGAATGGCAACATCTCTCAGAAACGATAAAGTGGAAAGCATCCCATTTCTATTTGCCTTTATGCTTTCTTATTAAATCTAATTTATGGTATATGTCGTTTAAGAAATCTTTAGTGCTTTCCTTTTTCATTTATTTGGAGTTGCTTAGGCCTCGTAGCATTTTGAGATTATATTTAATGTGTCCGTAAAGTTAAAAACATGTAAAATTTTTCGGTTTGTGTTTTGATTTCAGGTAATGCAATTCAGTGCAGTAAATTTATGCTGTGCTGAAACAGTGAAAATTATACTGCGTATTGTACTGCATATAAAGATTACTCAAATTTATTGAGGCAGTGTGGTCACAAAAAGTTGTGATTTTTTAAAAAGCACCAAGTTTTTGAGGTTACCTTTGAACAATGTTCACTTAATGACTTACTTCATATTTTTGTCATGGTTTGCGATGGTGTGCACATTCGCGTATCCGGGATATTTGAGGAATTAAGTCGTCCCTTACCCCCGTCAGATTATCAGGCAACAATTTCATATAAACTTTTTGAATTGGTAAAAGATTTCTTTAATAAGCAATCTCAAACGGGATAAAAGACTTTTAATAAGGTTTCACATCCTGTTAAAAATTGCTGCATGTGCTTGTAGGTATCAACATTTATATATAACGACTAATGTCAGGTGTTATGAGCTTGAATGGAATATTGCGTTTAGCTGCGTATTTGCAATCCTGATGTAACAATTGGTTGGTCTGGTTTATAACTTTGTACGTGTATTATCATTTAAACCCATTCGTACTGATTTAATTGCCTATCATATTTTAAGAGTGGATATTTTGCTCGTATCCTGTTGTAGTTTATGATTGTTTAGCGTATTTGCTTTTAGTTTGTCTCAAAACCTAGTCGTTAGTGCTGGACATATTATAGCCAAGTTAGAAGCGTTTGATTTTTAGTTTGTACAAGGGAATGGCACGACTTTGTTTCGTGTATTTGCTATTTGTTTTGCACGTGCTTGATTATCTTTATTTGTCTAATTCAAATGAGCGAAATGTTGTGGCAATTGGTTAGTTTATTTTTTGTCAATTTCTGGATGACAAATCGTACGACATTGTACTTGCTTTTATTCACACGTTTCACCTTTGTAACAAACATCTGCAGCCTATTTCGCTTGTTACTTATGATTGATGTGTTGATGCCTGCTCTGTGTGGTTAATAATTTGTAGCCTTCGTTTATGAATGACAAGTGGCAGAAATCTACCATGACGCCGCATGTCAGCAGATTTTGGTTATGATACTGATTAATAATCAGTTGAGTCAATTCAAGCAAGTTGCTGTGATTAATAACTATATGACTACTGATCTGAAATCCGCAGCAGTGGAAACAGTGGTGTATGTAAAAGTTTATTTTGTGGGAAGAGATAGGCTTATATAATTTTGAAATGAATTTGGATAAAAAACCAAACAATCAAAAGTGCCTGTACGTGCAAATTGAGCCTGTCTTCTATTGAAATTTGTTTCAATTTATTGTTTTGTTACTGGATTGCCGATGTTATCAATATAGCCTTAACTGTGTTACAGATTTCTATTTCGTGAATGTTGTTGAAGATTCGTATCGCATTATTCTTATGCTGAGCAGGATCAGGCCAGTCAGTCGGGTGGGGTCCGGATGCAAGTTAATCAAGTCAGTGGGTTCCGCGTGCTCCTTCGAACAAGGACTTTCGTGAACACATTCCGCATTTTTTCCCAAGCCACAAATTTTCTTAAGGTCTTCGTTTCGATGTCAAAGGATCTTATTTTACGATAGGCCGTCGATCTCCTCTGCCTTCACTCAGCACTGCTTGCATGGCATCTTCACAGATCGGCTTTGATAGTCGCCGACAGAAAACTGACTACTTATTCAGGTTTCTCTTAACCACATTTGGAAACTAATTTTAGAAGAAACAAAATGGCGTTAGTGTGAAAAAAAGTTTTGAAATAGTGGTGAGAATAAAGGTAATGAAGACTAGTTAACTAAAATGTTGCTGTTACGCAAACCCTTTTTCACTACAACTTGCGTGTTTTCTTTACCATTAATTCCACTTTGGAAAGCCACCCAGCTGGAGACAGGCATTCATGCGGCCAAAAGGAACAGAAGATTTAACTCATTCAGTGCCACCGAAGTGAAAAGAGCAGTTGTATAGGATAGAAAGAGAGAAGAGTAGTCCTCTACAGATAGACACTGAGAGTTAAAGTAGAAAGCAAAGTCATCCCAAGAGGCTATCTAAAATTTGAAAGCAGGAGGACGGTTTTTAAGATGAGATATATGAGAAAAAGGGTCAGGGAGAAGAATAGAAAAATGGTCATAATCTAAGTCCTAACGTACCTTAAGCTACAGGAGCACAAAAAAGCAGGAGAGATATTTGTAGAAGAGTAGATGCCAAAGAAGTTGTATTGTATTGTTGTTCATATTTATCCTCCATACACGAGAAAGCGAATTGTATCGCTATATTTTGGACGGGACGTCCGCACTCGCTTGGGAGTTGCCATTTCCGAGGTGTCTGGGCCACCTGTCTTCCACATAAAGGCGGGGGCGTCCCGTTAAGCGCCTTGCCCAAGGACACAACAAGCGAACTTGCCGGCTTGTTCTCTACAATCTCCCATAAATGCCGAGCGCCAAGCAGGAAAGCTGTGGATACCATTTTTTAAAGTCTTTTGGTATGACTCGACAAGGGGAATGAACCCCTAGTCTACCGACTGCGAAGCGGACGCTCTAACCACTACACCATCGCGCCGGTTGATAAAGAAAATGAATAAGTCAGGGCAGTGGAAAGGAGCAGATATAAAGAGATGAATCAATTCTCATCTTCACGAAAGTCGGGAGCACCTTTTGTGACAGCTAAAGTTCCAAGAAAAAAAAAAATTCTGATGGAAAGAATAATAGAAGTGCAAAAAGTCGGATCTAGTATTGTGAGAGTAGAAGAAAGTAGGCGGAGGGCAAACATTTAAAAAGAAAAGTGAGGAGAGTTTTGCAAAATAAAATATTGATTCCCATGTAGTCGGAGTGAGGGTTAGATAAAGAGAGAAAGGAAGTGAAAAGTTTAGTAAAAAATACTTGAAGTGGCAAAAATGACGACTCCACCAACAACAAGAAAGTCATCCGGAAAAAGGAAACAGGCCAGGAGTGGGAGCAATCAGATTGCCGGGCCCGTACAGAGAAATTTCGAAAAAGGAAGGGGAACTGCGGTTGAACTCCTGGATAGGCCTACCGATAAACCAGACAGGAAAAACGAGATGGAGTGGAGAAGTTCCTCGCTTCTGGAAAGAAGGTCTTCGTACCAGAAGTGTGACACTTTGAAAAAACATTACTTTGGAGAATCCTAAGTGTGTCAGCTAAAAGAGAGGAAGCAGGAGGTTAAGAATGATTTTGGCATAAATGTTCTAAAACATCCGTGACGAAAGTGAACAAATGGCACCCCATACTAACTAGTCTTTCTCCTTTTTTGCTTTAAAGTTAGTCTTTCCCTTTCTTCTGATGACCTTTTGTTTGTTGAAAGATTTTATTAAATGTTGGTTAGAACTCGGGGATCAATTTTACAAATATTTGGTGTGGTTGAGTTTTTTTATATTTTTTATGGAGACTCCTGGGATCTCAGTCAGAAATAGAGTTTAAATTTCTCTTTCAAAGAATGCTTTCTCTCTCGATTGCTACACCCTTACTTCTTGCTGTAAGCCTACAATTTTGGCTTTACAAGAGCATAACCAAAAAATTCCTAGGACTCGATTCTCATAATCAACCAATCATTCACACTTTATTCGTCAAAAATACGCGATAGAAAACAACAAAGAACAACTAATGCGTGACCTACCAGTAGTACCTATACCTAGATTAATTGTAGCGGTAATGGTATAGCAAATTTTGTCGATTATTAATCTATGGATAACGATTTAATAGTCATTATTAAACGAGGTATTTATTTTTAAACGAGGCGATATTTTTTCCAAGTGTAGGTTTCATTCACTTAAATGTGTTTTGTTAGTTTGTAGCCTTACCTATATTTTGGGTACAGCCTATCATCAATTGCAGCCAGAGCCATTTTATGCAGTTTAGAAATGAGCGAGATATTCACATAAAAAAAATCAGAATATTGTTGTTGAAAACATTGCAGTTTTGTTCAAACATTTTCGCATAGATCTTACGAATATCTGAAAAAATGTGTCAGCTCTGCATTTTTCACAAAAATTTAGTTATATTCTTGCAGAAGTCCCTAACATTCAGTCTGCGCCTTTGTTTGGTGAAATTCAAGAGGGCGCTAGAGAGCAAGAATTGCAACATTGAACTGTCCCTATTATACAACTAGTAATTGTCTTCGCACAAATGTTGAATGCTTGTCGTCGCATTTAGCGCTAAGTTCGGATGAAGAGCATTTACAAATTTGTAGAAATTTCAAACAAGCTTTCAGCACAATTTTCAAATTTTGGTGTAGGCTTTACAAGAAATACAGTGTTTGCACAAAAAGTAGTTAAGAGTAGAATGGTGCCGCGAGAAGGGGACAAAAGAGAAGGATGAGGGCGGTCCGCCTTGTTTGGCGTTATTTTAGAAAATGAATATATTGTAAAAAGCTATTTTTGATGTCGGGCAATAATTTTCGAGTCGGCCTCCGCGTAAAAGAAGTAACATCTCAGGTTACGTCACAGTATGTTGTGATGAAGATGAGTAGTTCATTACGCTTCCTGCTTTTTCCTTAGTTTTTTCTAAAAGTCTGATTATGGTTAAAATTTTGAGATTTGACAAAAGAGAGTACTAGAGACCATAAAAATAGATTTCGACTGGGTTTGATTTGAAATATACTTCACCACAGACGCAACTCTATGTTTCTTGTGGGAGGGGGCTAAAGCAAAGTGAAGACCTTTATTGTTTTTTGGAAATCAAGCTTTTCTCAGTAATTTTTATGCTATTTTGCAACTTTTTTCCACATTTTTTGCTAATTTCTTAAGTTTCTAGTGGGAGTGTCGAAGGCTGTGCAGAGAGCCAGGGGTTCCTACTTTTTACGCCAATGTGCTTAACTGATAGCAATTTTTGCGGTGCGTTTTTATGGCTTAGTAACAACCTACTGCTGGACGGTGCTAACACAAAATAATTTCACTGTGTCTCTGCAAGAAGGATTACGGTAGTTATTCTGTCGGCATCTATTTAAAAGCATTTGAATGCTGGACATTTTTTGTCATTTTAATTAAATATTCTGACTGCCTAGCATGCGTTGAAGCTATTGGTGAGGATAACTGCAGGTAGAAGTAAACAGCAATACTGTTTGAGCTGCTCGTAAAGCTTTTTTCAAGTCACTGCTACTATTTCACTCAAGAGAGATTAATGACAGAAATATCGTTGTCAAAAAATCACCTTAACCAAATTTACTCTTAGAGAGGTTCTCGAGTGACTTTTTTACGCACAGGTTCCCTTCGAAAATTCTGTATAGGAAAGAAAAACATAAATATTCATTGTATCGGTTGTAAACTAAATCTCCCCAAAGCCTATCGACAGCCTTTATTTTTCACTTTTTGCATAAGTCTACCATAAAGCTGAATTCATTTGCGCCTACCGCATATGAAGATCATAAATATTCATTATTTTTTTGCATTTTTGGCGTTATCAGAGCACAGAATATCACCCGCAAAGGTGTCCGCTTCGCAGTCGGTAGACGTGGGTTCAATTCCATTTTCGAGTCATACCAAAGACCATAAATATAGCATTCACTTCTTCATGAGCTCATGCTCTGCAAGAAAATTTTGTCAGATTGGGCCATCGCAACCGGTAGGCTGCTGATCGCAATACTTGTCTGCCACAAAAAGATAGGTAGCCGGTTAAGTGCAATATCCAAGGACGTAACAAGCAAACTTGCCGGTTTTTTTTACATTGTAACGTACGTGCTGTTTGTCAAGCAGGGGATCAAAAAATACCATTTTTGAAGTCTTCGATGTGACTCCACAAGCGAATCGAACCCAGATCTACGATTACGAAGCCTACACTTTAACCACTATTCCACAGCACCAATTTAGTTTGCTAGTTGTGCCCTTGGGTAAAACATCAAACGGGCACTTCCTCCATTTTGCTGTAGACAGGTGGTGGGGCTGAGTGGTCAATCTGTTGGGGTGACCGAGTCTGACAAAGCATTAGCTCATGCACATGAATGAATAAGGAAATTACCAAAAATTAAAAGTTAAAACCAAAAGATTTTTTAAGGGGAAGGGAGGGGCATGGAAGACAGTACATTAGCAGGGATGGAATGCCAAAAAAGTGAGAGAGCACAATTAGTGTGGAAACGCACTGAATTCAAATATACATCCAGAGGTGGATCGAGGATTTTAGGTGTTTGAGGCAAAAATTCATGAGAGGCCTTCCTAACTGCCCGAGTGTTTGGTAAAAATCTTGTTTTTTCTTTTTTTTGAGGTTACCACTAGTTCAAAGGGATGTTCCGAGCTTATCCGACATGTTTAAAAAGGGGCCCCTGAGAAATAGTGAAAGGGCGAGGCAGCTGCCTCACTTGCTCACCCTGAATCCATTACTGTAGGCATTTTCCAGTCAGGTTAGTGTGAAACAGTGTGAGAACGCCATCCACACGCGTTTACTCACCACTACACTCCTGCACATTACACAAACCGCAGTTTTCTGAATAAAGCGGTTTTCACAGAAGCATTTTGGCGGGAGTGATTACGGATATTTTCCCTGAACAAATTTTGTTTAGAAATGTAAAGTTTCATTTTGTTGTATTACAGTAGATGTATCTTCATTGATGCTTTAGAAAACACAAACCTTTATTTCTGAGCACCCTCAACGCTTTTAGCCTGCAACCTGCAACCTGCAACTAGTTTCCGTTTACATGTAGTACTCCTTTTTTGCCCTTAGGAAAGATGCTTGAGCGATAGCTGACTGTGTGTGCTGCGCAAGCTACATTTTAATTAGAGATTTTGGTTTTAGTTTTTCAAATTTTTTTGCTTTGCAATCTGTTGAAATACCACTTTAAGCTCAAAATGAAAAACTTGTTATTCATATTTGGACTGCTTTTGAAGCACCTATCGCAATAGTTTCTGTAATTATGGCTCAGTGAGAGAAGAGCACTTCACATAAGAACTTGTTTTGATGGCGGAAAATGTGTTTAAATAACTTACACCACTATTTCAACAAACTCTATTCACCTACCCAAAACAAGAAAGAGTCATTTTCAGAGGTAGTCAGCAACAAAGTAGTTCTACCGTTGCAAACTACCGAACTCAAGTAGGTTTTTCAGTAACGAGCTACCTTGCTTGAGTAGTTTTATTTCTTCTACTTCTACTATTACTTGAGTAGGTTAAGCAGGACGTAACGATACTTGAGTAGTTACAACTTTTACGTAAGTAGATGTAAAACAATTACGTTTGTTGAACTGAATGCAGTGTGTTAGCATAAACAATCAGCTTTGAATTCAAGTTTTCATTTTATGCTAATCCTTCATTGAAGAAAGCCATTTTTGGCAGTACCTCAAAATGATAAATTAAAAATGTTGAACATTGATAAACATGGGAATGACCATCCGGATCCCACCTAAAATCGGATTAATAAGAACCGCAAAGTGGATCGTTGAGAGCCGATCACTGATTAATAAGCGTATTTTTTAGAAGTTAAAGAGAAAGATCCTTGATCTAAGGACCGGCCGATAGCACTTCCCAGTATCGTGAGACTGCTATCTTACTAATAGATTTCAGTAAATGAGAGTAATTTCAAATACTTTTTTCAAGTAAAATAGTCCTCCAAAAATTTTTTTTATGGTGGCAAAAATTTTTTTAAAGGTTTAATAGTAAAGAAATAATTACTGATGACAAAGGCACTGGTTTTACTTTTGACGAAACGCTAGTTTACAGTTAGCGTGGATCTACGTTAGATCCCAGTGGTAAAACTAACAAATATTCTCAACATTAGTTTTATATTTTTTCGGTTCGACTCTCAAAAAAATTTGAACTTGCAGACAAACATTGTTTGTAGGATTTTTACAAATGCTTTGTGAATGAAGGAGGCAGTAGTTGCGATATTTTGATCTCAGCATAATATTTTCTAAGGGATTCGTTTGTTTGAACATCAAACTGCTCATTGATAAATAATATTTGCGCAGTGTTCACGTCTAGCATACAGGAAAACGTAACGCTGCAAGTCAATGATTGACTTTAGTAAATCACTACTTTAGCTTAAATGTTCATTATCCAACAATCCCTTCATGTTTTTTCAATGACGTTGAAAATGCATTTTATTGTCAAGCGTTTGTTTGTCTTATGGTTATGTTTGTCTTATCAACAATAGCTGCAGTGAAGTGGTTAGAAGGGACTGCTTGATAACTGGCAAGCATGTAAACAAGATAATGCGAAACGGCTATTGCCTAAGAGCAGTTTCCAAGCGATGAGAAATAATTATGCGCTCCTTGATGTTTTCATTCAAGTGCCAATGCATGAAGAGTAGTGTGAGAGGAAGAAGAGGCAGCACCTTTTTTTAAACTTTTCTTCAATTAAACTGTTTTCAAGCAAAATCTCAAATATGTTTGCACCTTTAGCACGAAAATGCACAAACAAGTAGTGATTTCTTTCAACTTTGCTCAAACTTTGGATTTCATTAACTTTCTTTTACATCAATCATCAAAGAACGAAAATACTTCATTTACATGCATAAAATTATAAAGTAACAGTTACAGTTCTTTGTGCAATTTAGGATGCAGAGTTATTTTAAAAACTGAGAAAACGTGGATTAAATAACATAACTTTCGTCATACTCTCTCCTATAGTCGTAGAATATCAAAATTTTTGTACAAAATTTATCCCCAAAATCGTTTTCTGGCTACACCCATATGTGGTCAATAAATGCCAAGTTTATGACGTCATGTGAAGACATAGCATCAAGCCGGAGCGAATGGCGGAAGGCACATAAAAAAAAAACTACAACAGCAGAGAGAATAAAAAAAAAAGAGCGTTTGTTATCGACCAATTTCTAAAAGGAAAAATAGGAAAAAAATACAAATATTTGTTGAAATGATTTGGAAGTTCATGTGTATTTGAGTGGGGGAAAGAAAGAGCCGTGTGTCAGGCTCCTTTTTGGTATTCGACAACGAAACAGTAAGTGAGCTTCCAACAAAAATTGGTCAACTGTTCTAAAATAGGATCAAAATAACTCTTCAACGAAAGTTAATAAAAAAATAAACAAGGTCATCAACTCCTTAATGGGTTATCTACAAAGGCGGCTCTCTTTTACAATAGGATAGGCTGCTACTAGAAAGTCCCGGTTAACCAGAAAGTTTACTAAGTTTGGATGATTTCTGGTAAAAGGGTAACGGAAAAAGTTATTAATAGCAAAATACATCACATGTAAATTAAAAAACAACAAATTCCTTTCCATTTTAAAAAGTATAGAGGAAGCACTCAGGTAATACTTTATTTTAAATTTCTAAAATCTTTAATGATGGGATAGTTCTCCCTTCATAATGTGGGAAATCGCTAATCTCCTTTATTTTTTTTTGAAGTACGAGGTGCATTCAATAAGTTTCCAGACTTTTTTGGTATGGACACTTTTATTAACCGTACACACAAAAAACTCTAGTCCCCTTCAAAGTATTCTCCTCCGACATCAATGCACTTGTTGTACCGTTCCAACAACTTCTGGAAAGCCCCCTGGAAGTCTTCTTGTGTGAGCGTGTTTAGGACCCTCGTCACAGCCTCTTTCATATCCTCAATTGTGGAATAACGATTGTCTCTGATGTTTTCCTTGAGCTTTGGGAATAGCCAAAAGTCGCAGGGAGCAAGGTCCGGGCTGTAGGGAGGATGGGGAACCGTCTTGATGCCCATCTGGGTCAAATAGTCTGTGACGAGGATGGAGTTGTGGACTGGGGCATTGTCCTGATGGAAGTGCCACTGACCTGATTCGAAGAGTTCTGGCCTCTTCCGACGGAATCTCTTCCTGAACTCCCTTAAAACTTCGATATAGTACTCCTTGTTGACTGTGATTCCAGTGGGAACCCAGTGAATGTAGATTATGCCCATGCTGTCAAAAAAAGGGGTCATCATGAGTTTTTGGGTGGACTTGCTCTGTCTGGCCTTCTTGGGTCTGGGAGATCCAGCATGCTTCCACTGGGAACTCTGTCTCTTGGTCTCTGGGTCATAACAATAGATCCAGCTTTCATCGCAGGTTACCAGGGCATCAAGAACTTGGGGATCTGAATTAATGAGCTCGACCATCTCCTTGCTGTCATTGCAACGTCTTTCTCTCTGATCTTCCCGGAGCACTCTTGGGACGAACTTCGCGCAAATCTTCCGCATCTTCAGTTCCTCACGAATGATTATGTGTACAGCTCCCACACTGACATTAAACTGTGCGCTTAGTGTCTCTATAGAAACACGACGGTCCCTATTCATGAAATCGTTTATTTGGCCAATCATCTCTGATGTTCTGACTTCCCTACTCCTCCCACATCTCTCATCATCCCTCACGGACTCCCTGCCTTCCTTGAATCTCTTGTGCCACTGAAAAACTGATGACCGATTCATGCAAGATGGTCCATAAGCAGTCTGAAGCATGCCATACGTTTCCGTGGCAGTTTTTCCAAGTTTAAAACAGAACTTGATCGCATATCGTTCTTCTAATGTGTCCTCACGTCCAGATTGCATTTTTGAAATTCACCAGCTTTGACAATCAGGATTTAGTAAGGTGTACTCTAATTCCTACTGTAGCTATAAATTTGCACCTAAACAAGAAAAAATTGGTCAATCATCTCATAAGGAGTATAGTAACAACATACTGAAATATCTCGAGTTTACGGCAATTATAAATGCCTGTACAAAAAAAGTCTGGAAACTTATTGAATGCACCTCGTATATATGCTAAATTGACTTTCACTAATATTTTTTCTGGTATTGTTCTTTGCCCCATTTGCAATACATATCAATTTCCTCTCACTATCAGTGCTTGAACTCACAAAAGTGAAACAAGCCATCGCGCATGACGAAAGGAGAAAATTTCTGGCTCCAACTCATTGCAATCTACTTAGCTCAGGCTTCAGCAGTATAAATTTATGCCCGGTTCGAAATGACCATTGCTTTCTTCTAATTCGATCAGCAAGCTCTTACTTGCTTGACTAAGTGCGCTGCGTGGATTCTGGATGTTTGTTTCCACCGCTTTTACATCTTAAAAAAGAGAAAATACAATCGTCATCAATTGCTCTCATCCATTTTCGGTTTTGCGAGAAAATTAGGGAAAAATTTTATGAAATGCACCTACTATAAAATCTGACGCTGTTGCAGAAATTTTTCAGGCCGTTGAACTTGACCCTAAAGCCCAGCGTTAAGTTGGGCTGGAGGTTTTAATTTTTGTTTTTACGTAAAAGTCCCAAATATTTAAAAAAAGTTATTCATTTATTTAGGTAGATTTTTTATAAATAATCAAAAGTATGCTTGCGATTTGCAACCTGTATGGACTTTTTGGCATAAATACTATGTTTGTAGACTAAAGACTTGTTTTCAGATTTTACCTAGATGTGTTTGAAAGTATAATAAATTTTGTAAAAGTTAAAACGTTTATTGGGATAACTAGCAGTATCAATTATGTCTGACACTTCATTGCGAAGAAGAAAACAATTCGAAGCTCAAGAATCCATTGATAATTCTAAAAAAGAAAATGTAGTGGAGCTAAAAAAAGAGGTAAAAAATTTTTTTGCGCAATAAAATTTACTCTCAAGTAAACTGTTCCCTAAACATTTTTTAGCTGCAGATAAACTGCCTTGTTTCTCTTGATTGTTTTCCAAATCCAATTTTTTCCACGAGTAACAATCGAATGTTTTGAATATGTGACGGATCCATCCAAATTTTTATTGCAGTTGCACGTGGCGTAATATCTTGAGTATTTTTTGTGTTACGATGTGTAGATTCTTCTTCTTTGTTTGACCTGAATTTGCTTTTGGTCAATCTTTGTTAGATGTCAAGGCAAACATTGAGCAGTCATTGTTGGGTTTCGCTGCCAAGTTGAAGAGACCTCCAATTGTGGGACATTTAAGCATGACAATGCCTACGGTTTGCTGCTCCAAGCTACTTTTACAGAGTACAGTTGTTTACAATCCCTATTTGTATGAGGTGTTGGGAATTATTTGACACTGGTACAAACTAATCAAATAGCATGCTTTCGAAAATTTGTTTCTTGTATAACTTCGTCCTGCGGAAAACTATCGTTATGTGCCTACCTACGGTCAGAACAATATACTGTAACCTTAACTAAAGTCGAACTTCGGAACATTCTACCTAATTTGTAGTCGATACAAACCAATTAACGTATTGCAGAATCAATAAATCTCAAAAAATATGGTCAACAACAATTAAGTTATTGAATTATAATAATCAAAAAACATTTATTCATTTATTTTTTTATTTGCCATATTTTGTTGACATTTCGCTCTTTTTGCCGGCGCGATGGCGTAGTGGTTAGAGCGTCCGCTTTGCAGTTGGTAGACCTGGGGTTTATTTTCCAAGTGGAACCACACCAAAAGACTTAAAAAATATTATTCACAGCTTCCCTGTTTGACGCTCAGGACAATAGGGATACTGTGGAGAACAAGCCGGAAAGCTTGCTTGTTGTGTCCTTGGGCAAGGCACTTAACGGGATGCCTTCATCTTCAGGTGACAAACAGGTGGTGGAGCCAAGCAATCTACCCGTCGTGATGACCCCAGTTCAACAGAAGACTCGCAAACCAAGCATGAGCGCTCACGTACATCTTCATGCATAATGCTCATTACAAATTGCTCAAACGAAGAAGAAAAAACATTTGCTCCACTAGTTTCGCTTTATATTGTAACTAGCCAGTTCTGCCAGGGCCGACCGCATGGTTCCCATCGGTAATGTCGAGTTAAGAAATCGTTTTAGCCGCCTGTACTGGCTTCACCCAAATGGTAATGTTTTTTTCGCCAGTGCCGAATTTACGTCGGGGCAAACCTGAGCAAGAGCCCATGAACCTCCAGAAAAATCATTAATTTCAGCGAAGAGATAATAGAACTATAAGGTCTTCGTTTCCTATTACCTGCTTGACTTAATGCAGTATATGGTGCAAATCAGTTTTATAAATGAGTCCAGTTATATTAAATTTAATTTTTAGGTTGGTTTGATTGGCGGATTATCACTGGTGGTTGGAAGCATGATTGGCTCCGGCATATTCCTTTCCCCAGCTGGAATATTGGCCCAAGTAAACTCTGTCGGAGCAAGTCTGTGTGTCTGGGCTGGATGTGGTGTACTCGCTACTCTAAGTATGAACGCTATTTATCGAAGCAATTGATATTAAACATAGCAGATATTCTAAAAACTTAAAATTTACATCATCAAAGCAAAAATAAGGGCCGACTCAGTCTGCCAGCTCCCATCCACTTTTTTTTACATCAAAATTCACATAACTTTTTCTTATTTCCAAAATCAAAAAATAATGAGATTTAGTGATGACATCATCATTTGTCATTAAATACAAAGCTTGGTAAAGATATCCAATGCCTTTGCAAGTAAAAATCAACGTTTCAGCTTGTATCTTTCGATTAGGTGAGATGTTTTTGAATTAAGCATAGCACAGCTATTCCCTGTTACATAACAGCATCTTCAGATTATATCTTCATCAGCGGCATCGCTCATCAACCGAAATTCGCAGAGCTACTTGATGTGCTGATTAGTGAAGGAAAATTGAGACAGCGTTTCCGGTTAAAACAATTTGTCTCCATAGCTTTCATTTGCATACAAGAGTAGCTTGGGTATATAATGGGTTCGAATTTCACCTGAAGTAAGACTTTACCCGTGCTCCTTTTCCAGTGACGTGTGACTTTACTCATTCTAAATCAACAACATCATACAAAAATATTCTCTGTATGTATCACGGTTCCCCTTAGAGGTGCGCAAACAAAAATGTTGGCAGGGGGAAGGCGCTGACCAAAACTACTGCATAATGGTGATTTTATGGCAAAGTTATCGCACATCTTTAAAACTACTGCTGCATTCTGTTGGAGGGCGCTGAGCAAAATTATAATGGTGATTTTATAGCAAAGTTATTAGAAATCTTTAGAACTAGTATTGCATTCTGTTTCAAGACTAAGTGTCGTAGGTAAGGAGCAGGGGTTAAGAGTTAAACACCCTTAATTTTCCCTGGTTTCACTCTTTCCCCTTTGCGGGGTCGCAAGTAGCTAGTTTTAAGAAGCAGAAAAAGTAAATCACGCTTGAAACTTTGTGCAGTTGTGTTTTCATAGCAAGTTTTGTGGCCATTCAATCGCAATCAAAGCTGTTATTTTAGGTGCATTGACCTACATTGAGCTCGGTTTGATGATTAAAAAATCCGGAGGTGAATACTCGTATCTGCGCGCGGCTTATGGGGACATGATCGCGTTTCTTTTGGCATGGACAACAGTACTGGTCACAAAACCTTCAGCATTTGCCATCATTTCCATTGGATTTGCGGAATACGTCACTGCACCTTTTTACAACGGATGCGCTCCCCCAGTAACCATTCAAAAATGCGCTGCAGCATTCTGCATTTGTAAGTAATGACTATCAAATGGAAGATCAGTAGCTTTTTGTGACTTGCCATTGCAAAATGCTACTGCGATTTTCTGAATTCTTTTATAAGTTGATCTCTATTCTAAAACTGTTCTTTTAATTGACGTCTTCTTTTAATTAGCGATGATCATTGTTGCTACGTAAGACGGAATAGTGGTGTCAACAGGCCATGTGAAGACCATTTTGAATGTTTGAAAACTGAAAGCTATGCCTATGCTTTTGAGCGAGAGAGGACTTGAAAACCGCGCTAAGGCTAATATTAACTTTTTGTCGACTTATTGATATTGCATCCGTTTTTCAGTGGTCATAACGGCAATCAACTGCTTCAGTGTGAAATTGAGCAACGCAGTTCAGATTTTTTTCACGATTGCTAAACTTGCAATTATTGCTGCAATCATCATTGGAGGATTTGTGATGCTCGGACAAGGAAACACGGAACAATTTCAAAATGCTTTTGCTGGTTCCACAAGTTCCTTTTCTGCAATTGCTTTGGGATTCTACAGCGGGTTGTGGTCATATGATGGCTGGTCAGTTTATCAAAAAGTCTCGGTTGCGATGGTTTTATGCTATGGTGTCATTGTTCCTGTGCTTTGCACACCGTTTATGTTTTATTATCTTAATGGCAAATTCATGAAATTCAATCAAACAAGTTGAACTAAAGAAAATGATTTTACATTTTGAATTTGACGTTATGTAACGGCGTCAATTATAAAAATGATCAGAGAATCGTTACAAATCAATTCAAATACTCTTCTTCTTTACAGGAATCAATTGAACTTGATCACAGAAGAACTGAAAAATCCAACAAGGTAAGAACGGTGGAATAATTTTTTTGAAACGTTGCTGCATCTTTGTTAAATGGGGTGGAGAACTCATTTCATACTAACCATAAGTTTGAGATCGTACAACAAAATTTGAGGGTAGATATACATGTGTTGTTTGCTATCGGTAAATGCTCGTAAAAATAATTTCCTTTTCATGCAGGAGTGCTAAATCAAGGTCTGACGGTGACCACAGGTTCAGATCATTTCTAATGTTTTTAACATTTAATATTCACCAACGATCTTCCTACTTTTATGGTTTTCTTCTTCAAAGGAAAATCCTGACAAAATTCTGTTTGGTAAACAAGAGAGACATCATTATTGAAAAAGCACAATGCCATTAAAATACATTTTGTGTTGACATTTTTGTAAAACAAGAATAGAAAAAACAACTATTGCTAAGTCACAGCAGAAAGTTAAAGAGAGAGCTTTTTGCTAATAGGAGACCCATGGTTTTTTATCGTCTCCTAAGCTTCGGTCTTTTTAGTCTTTTCGATAAGTCTGCTACGGCCTTCGGCTCTGCTTCTTGTTTGGTTTTAAGAAAAAGCAAAGCTTTAAAAATTTCAAGAAATTTCGCTTAAAATTATCCTGTATAGTTGGAGCAGTTAACGCAGCAGAAAATCATGAGATGTCCCGAGTAATTTTAAAGCAACAAACCCTTCGACCTTGTTAAGAGAAAAAGCGCGTTAAGAAGCTTCATCTACCTGTGTGAGCAGTAATGATAAAAAAGAAACACCAAAACACAACACCTGTTTAGAAAACTATACCAAACATCACAAAATTTAAAAATTATTCTTTTTTAGAAATTTTCCGCTGGTGATCATGATTGGAATTCCTCTTGTGACAGTTTGTTACATTTTGGTCAACATCGCTTACTTCACAGTGATGACACCCAATGAAGTGCTGGCTTCCAACGCAGTTGCAATAGTACGTTAATTGCCAAACATCAATAGATTTAGTCAGTTAGCAGAAAGAAGTTCAGGGGGTGCCTAAAGACAAGGGACAGAAAAATGCCTCGCCTCGATTTAAAACAAGGCTGCCACTCATACCTCATCATAAAACTCAAGGTGCTCTTGAGTTTTTAGTTGTATTACTTTGATATGTCCAAAAAATTCGTCATTTTAGATTTTTCCTAAAAATTTCAAATACTTGTTTTACATTTTGGTTTGATAGAAAACTTGTGTGACTTATAAAATATTGTGCAAAATATTGCGCAAGCTCTCAAAAGAAAAAAATAATATCCTTTTAGCTTTTATCCTAAACTAGAGATAATCTTTTAAAAAATGAGTAAACGCCATGATTCGTACTTTATACTGCGATGCCAGGTCCCTGATATCTTCTTAATATCTTTCGGTCTAGTTCTTGGCTTGTCTATTAACTGCAGCCTTCACCCTTTGAACCCTGGTTTCTCTGATCATTCCCACCTTAAACCCGAGCTTACAGAATGATGACGGTACCTCGGTTTACACTGGCACAATACGGAACACCGGCTCACAGGACGGTACACCAGCTTACACTTTCACCGGCTTACAGGGTAATGACGGTAGACCCAATGACGGTAGTTAACCGGTTAACGGCCTTTCGGGTCTTAAAAGCCTCTCAGCAAGGCCGGTTTCCCGGCCTGCAGGATTCAAAGGGTTGACAATAGTTATAATAGGGGTAAGCTGTAAGGAGCGATTCAATTGAAGAAACATCGGATGACTGCTTAGCAACGTAATTTCTTGAATTCTCATTTAAATCCTTTATGATTGATTCAAGATAAGAGACTTTCATTCAAATATGTTTTCTCTCAAGAAATGATTACCACAAAGCTGTGTGCATTGTATGCAGATGCGTTCTGAAATTATCAAGTGAGATGGAGCATATTTTTGTGGCAACTATATAGTTAATTCATCTCTTGATGATTGCATTGTTGTGGGAAAGACGTTGTTCCTGCATTTCCTCTGCTTAACGGATTCTAACACTCAGTAAATTTATCAGAAGTAATACCGAGTGATACAACCGGGACTGAATTTGTAATTGCGAAACAGGTCTGTCTGAGCAATGTTTCCCTATGCTTATACTACTGTTTCTGTTCTGCAAGTCTAAACAATAAAACGGCAATATTCCACATAACGGATTTAAAATCCTGTATGACTTGGCGGGATATTTTGAATTTTGGCTTGGGGTAGGAGTTGGACGAAATTCGTTATTCTCTTTAAAATGTACATAAAAATTGCCGCTTTTTTACGTTTTTTGTAATTGTATTTTTTTCCAAACATGTAAGGCATCTGCAGTAGCGTTACCCAGACTGCTTGAATCGCTCGGAACATCGCTTTCGCAAATTTATTGCTTTAAAATTTTGCCTAGCATAGAAAATCGTGGTAGGGTGATGGTGCCTTTCCCACAGGCGCAACAACGCAGTCACCGTGAGCACATGATCATTCAATCATGGTTGCTATAGAAACATCGTTCAACCTACTCTATCGCGTCGCAGGCAGTAAATGCCACTGTGGGTTCATGTCAAAGCTGGGTGGTTACTGTTTTTGCTATAATTATTATTTCTGACCGGAGTAGGCAGATTGTTTTGTAAAGATTATTTGTGTATTTGTAGGATAGTCTACTCACGTACACAACGTGAGATAGTCTTAACAAGTTACGAAATATTTTGAAAAATATGTATACCAGTACTTATGTGAATCTTTCATTTTGTGTTTGCAATCTGTCGCAAGGCATAGGCTGGTAGATTTTCAGTAAATTTACTCAGACAACAACTAGGTAAACACGTTCGGCTACAAACATCACGCAAATTAAAAACATAGCGATTTCAAAGTTTATAAGGCGTTGTATTTAGTTTTTGACAGGCCAATTTAAACGTGGTCATTTGTAAGCTTGAGATTCTGTGGGCCTGTATCGCGCTGACCTCAAGTGGATTAATTTTCAACCTGACTAAAACTTTGGCAGACTGAAAAATATTCCAAGTCCAAAATCCGCTTAAAGAAGAAGATCAATTCACAATCCACATGGATAGGGATCGCGAAAAAATTTACGATATGATGCAAGCTATACGTACAAATTTGGTAAATGAAGCATGTCAGCAAAAAATAGATAAAGCTTCTCTAATTAGTTTAAATTTTATTGATTAGTATCCGGTAAGACCTGAAATGTTTGATATTTATAGCCGAACAAAACCAACCGACCTCAGTGTTTCAAATTTTATGTCAAAAAATATTTGCAACGCAATTTTACGATCAAACAAATCCAAGACAAGTGCCCCATGCACGATATCTAACGTGCAAATGCTAACATGTCTTTTGCTTGTGTTTTATTTATTTTGCGCAGTAAATACATAAAATTAGGTCTGCTTGTCGTAACTGCTCTTTGAGGCGTTTTGTGCAATTAAAAGCGATGCAATCCTCAAATATGTCCCGGATTCCGCTGAGGTTAAAGCTTACGCTGCCCATTCAAACTCCTCTCTGGGCATTTGATTGTAAGTGTAATCAACCAGCGCATACTGTTTTGAAATTTACTGTTACGGAGGTTTACAATTAAGGTTAAAAAAAGAATTTAAACTGCAATTGTATTTCGCCAATAGTATTTTTTTCTCTCCCTTAAACGCACGGAATTTTTCCAAGTGCTCGCAGGCGTGGAAAGGAAAGCGATCCATTTTTGCAGCGGATGATAGAGCGTCGCTACATTCGCTCTCAAGAAGTGAGGAGCGGAAACGCCGCTTTTATTTTTGTCAAAGACGGTATTGCAATGATTTTTTTCCTTGGAAATTGTCTTTCGCTCCGGTTTTTTTATTTTTGATCTTGTTTCAGGTTCAGTTGCCTTATTGAACCACTTAATCCCACTTCTGTAATTGACAACTACGAAACAAAGCTATATAGGCTATTTAGATGAATGAACTTAGCTTTGCAGAGTTTCAACAGTAGTTGATAGATTGCGTGTCAGAGTTAGAAAAGTATGCTCGGTTTAACAGAACGAGAACGCAGCTACATTTTTTGGAGAAGTCTCCTACCTTTGCTTAACAGTCACAGCTTGATTCGCTAACAGGAGTTCATGCCGTCAGAGCAGTACTCGCAAGGTGTTATGATCTTCCGCTGCTGTGCATATGCGGCAAGCCATAAGATAATGCTTGGGTATACAAATATGGGATTGTAAATCAGTCGCTGCCAGGCAGCGGTGTGAGCGCTTTTTTAAATTATGGCTAGTTTGTTTCTGTGAGTTTAGGTTCGACATCGCGCATTTACCAGCGCAACTGACAGAATTATCGATACTAGAAAGAAAAGACTAAACCAATAACCGCTACAGTACGTTATAACGAGGTATTTGTTGACGTCAGCAGCTTGTACAATGCATCTAAGTAGCCTGTCTTGAAATGAATGTTCTTACACCCAACGTCACGTGATGCGTTGTGATTGATAAGGTTTCTTTGTTCACTACAATCGATCTATTTTGATCGCTCAGTTGCATGAAATGTGTTTAAGGTGGCGCATTCACAACCCGGTTTGTCCATAGCTGTGGCTATAAGGCAGTAATCCCAATGAAAATATCACGTCGGCAATACTGACACAGTGTGTTTTCGTAAGGTGAAGGCAGTGTTTTCAACCTTTGTAATTGTATTCCTCCCACAGATATTTTTGAAATCTTTTATTTTTCTTGTTTGAAAATAAAATAAAAAAAAGCATAAGAATGTGTTTTGACATCTTATACTTTTTACTTTTTATCAGGGGTGGTCAGTAACGAAGATGTTATGCTAAAGCAAACTACTTAAGTAGGTTTTTCAGCAACATGTTAATTACTTGAGTAGTTTGATTTTTTCCTACATTTACTTTTCTTGAGTAGGTTAAGCAGGAAGTAACGATACTTGAGTAATCTTAATTTTTACTTAAATGAATCAAAAACGATAGATGCTTGTTCCACTGTAATGGGTAGCATAAAAAATATGCTAATCTTTTTATGCTAATATACCGCATATAATGCCACAAAGTTTTCATTTTGCACTAATTCTTCATTGCAGAGGACCATTTTTGGTTGAAATTTTGAAAACCACTACTACTGTTTAACGCTTACTATGCAAAGTGCTGTGAGTTACGATATCATCAGTGAGCCACGTTGTCGTAAAGCTTTTTGATTTTAAAGGTTTTGGTGCCAGAAGTAAGATTTAGCCTGTTTGCTTTATCTTTCCGAGAATGTATTAGTTCGTTCAGAAACTACAGCTACTGCTCTTGTCAAGGAATTAGCCATAAAGGGAGACAAAAGGGCCAATTGTATTATTCAAAAAAATTTACAAAATTTTTATTTGGGGCTGAGTTTTTTAGTGCCCTATGAATAAGTTATCATGAAAGCTTCGTCTCAACAAATATCTGTAAAATCTACTATATGTTGTAGTGATTTTAACCAAAATTCTCTCGGATCTCTGAAATAAATGAAAAAGACGCCACCAAAATGTGATCGAAGATACAAAATTTTTTGGCTCTCCTCCCACCAAAGTTTTTACCTGACTGCGCCATTTAGTACTTGGTTTTACTGGTTAAATCTTAAATATTATATAGATTAAAGTTATTGTGATTATTGTTGTTATTTAGCAACAAAAGCACATTGCTCTCATCGATTGGTTCCACGTTAAAAGACTTTCATTCCTTAACAAACGTTGTATCAATAACACATGACTACAGCAAAAAAATAATGAAATATAACAATAAGAAAAACCAGTAACTATCAGAATAATGGTTGCCATCGTCTATGCACTATGTTCTACGGTTTGGATCCGGATCACTGAATATTAATTTGACATCTTGAATTCTCTGGAAGAAAAAAATTATTTCTTTTCCC